>KV736283.1:12948-24773 GCA_000500225.2 Phytophthora pinifolia | reverse complement strand
CCCTCGCCGCATGCGGCCGCGCCACTGGCGAGCTTGCCAGTCCCGATGGGTTGTTGGCCGTCCATGAGTTTGGAGTTTGTGTTCGGCCTGCCGAATGCAACACAGGCGTCGTGGTCTTCGTTGACCGGTTGAGTAAGATGCCGGACACCATCGACGGGGGCGGTACAGCTAGGATCGGGTGTTTCACCAACACGGACTCCCAGTGTCAATTGTCTTGGATCGGGATCCGCGCTTCACTGGGAAGTTTTGGAAGTTGGAGTTTCAGCCGAGGCCCGAAATTGTGGTTTCCTGCTGGCAGGGCCAGACGCAATGATACAACGGCCGAGCACGAGCATTTGCGAGGCCGCCGTCGAGCAGTCTTCGTCTGGCCGTCCAGCAGGAACTTCAAGACAACACGTCTTCGCTTCCCAAGCCCCTCCAACCTTTCCCCGACCACAAGCATGACGATGCCTCCCCTTCAGGCTCCAGCAGCGGCTGACTCCTCGGCCCCGGCCCTGACGGCGTCCACGCCGGCGTCACCCTCTCCGAGCACCGAAGAAGCATCCTCCACCCTTGGTGTCCGCCGGCCCAGCATCTGCGCGCGCCTCAACGGCACCTCGCAGTCGTGGCGCCAGCCACTCACGGTCCAGTTTCACGGGCGCTGGGCTTCTGACGCGTTCTAGTCGTACACCAGACTGTGTACGGAATCCGTGGCAAGCGTGGTAGCGAGGATGGTCGGAGGCCCCAAGGCTTCCACGGACGTGCAGGAGCAAATGCGTATCTACCGCAATCCCATGGGGGCGCAGCCCGAGCCACAACTCGGGCTGTAGCGGTAGATATGCATGTTGCTTCTGTAACATGTTACTTTGCCCCAATCATGTCTGCCCGAGAGAGAAAGGAAAACTGTATTTACAGTGCTTCGGACCAAGCTGGACATGTCCACAGCGGACCACCCACAGACCGACGGTCAAACCGAACGCGCGAATCGCGTCGTCGAGGACATCCTCCGCAGCATCTGCTCCGAAACGCCGAAGCGTTGGAGTGCCATGCTTCCACTCGTTGAGTTTGCGTTGAATAACGCTATGCATGCCTCTACCGGCTACGCTCCGTTCTACGTGAACGGTCTCATTCATCCCCGCGTTCCGTTGACTCTACCACTGCGTGGTTGTGGGCTTGTGGGGGGAGAGATGACCGACCGGCTTGCTGATGCCAGCCCTATTGCTGTTCGCAAACAGGTTGACACATTTCTGTCAGTGTCCTTCGACACGTGCGTGACGCTATGACTGAAAGCCAGGATGTGCAAAAGGAACATGCAGATGCTGAAGGCAGAAATAATTTGCAAAGTTTTGAGGTCGGAGACCTGCTTTTATTGATCGCGAAAACCCTACCTACACATGCAGTGTCGGCAGTCTTCAAGACGAAGCTGGGACCTAGGTTTGTGGGACCGTTGAAGGTCGTGGCGAAGAAAAGCTCAGCGTACACGCTGAACCTTCCTCGAAGGATGCGCACCCACCTGGTGTTTTACGTGGGCTTGCTCAAGCCGGCGCAGGTGGACGCTGAGGCGTTAGCACCGGGGCGGGGCCCACGGGCAGGTGCCTACCCAACATTCGAGCTAGAAGCGCATTCCGAGCACGAAGTGCCACAACCTTGGAGGCGAGAGGGCAACCTGCTCCTGAAGCGACGCAGTCGTCCGCTCTGCGGCCTCGAGTCGAGTCGACAGATCGCGGAGATCACGAGGCTGAGGCAGCCAATGGAGCTCCTGCTCGAGACGACCAATGTCGTCCGCACAACGTTGCACGACATGTGACGTCTCGTTGAGAAGGCGACGATCACGAGAGACGTCGTCTCGAAGAGCTCGGTGAGCATTCGCCGAAGCAGGCTCACTCGTCGTCCGCCACCGGGGCTTTTCGACGAGACTGGCGAGATCCACTATCATGTGGAGCGCCTATTGGCGCATCGCCGACGACAGGGTCGTAACCAGTATCTGGTGAAGTGGCGAGGGTATCCTCATTCACATAACTCGTGGGAGTTTGAGGTGCCACTTCGGCAAGATTGCCCGGACGTCGTGGACGCTTTTGAATCGGACTGATCGAGGCTCCACGAGTCCGAGGGCACGTCGGCAGGCGCCGAGCGCTTCGCACCAATAGGTGTGGAGGTCAAGGGACCATAAGCAGAGCTCGAGCTCTGGCCCTGAGCGGCAACAGCCACCGAACCACCTTGGTGGGAAGGAGTGTTGCTCGCGGGAGCATAACGAACCGGGTCCATAGGACATAGGACGACAGTCCGAAGGCAACAGGCGCTTGGCCTTAGCCTTGGCGAGGGCGAATCGAAGGTGTCGCTCGACATGAACATCCACCTCTCGATGGCTAGCTCGAAGAGCATTCAAGCTTGACAGTTTGCGGTGCCGCTGCAACCAACGCTCGAAGAGCGTGAGCTAGCTCACCCGGGGTGATGACACTCGGACTGGTCCTCATAGAGGGAACGGCGCCGCCGGTACGCTGGGCGTGAAGCCGAGTCCGATGTCGAGCGTGGCTACGAAGCCCAAAACCCGGCGAGTGCCGCTAAGCTGTCGGTCCAGGGGACTATGTGGCTGGGCCGGCGGCCTTTACTGCTTCCGAGTTGCATCAGCACGAGGCGCTCCATGCCCGGTTCCTGGGACCTCAAGAGGTATCAGCCGATGACTGATCCGGCTGGGAAAGGGCGCAGAGAAGGACAGCAATTCCTGGAAGTTGCTCAACGGTTTTCACGTCCGGACTTAGACTCGTGTGATATAGCCATGACCCGTCAATTCGCTGAATGATCTATGTGGTGGCTCGATGGTCTAGAAGGGGCGGTTGACAAAAACGAGGCGGTCCTGGATTTTCCCAGACCGACTAAACCGTTCCAACGATTGGTTGACAGTGGAGACAAATGCGACAGTCTTTTGGATCGCTGCGAGTGTGCCACGTGGATCGCACATGGATTGGAACTCAGCAGTGCTCTCGTTGCGGCACGTATAGGCTTCGACATTCCCGGACGACGTCGATCCCGGATGGTATATCCCGGACGATGAGTATCCCTCCCGGATGGATTCAAGTCCCTGACAGTGGGTGAGGCCCTGGTGCCGTACAAGTGCTCCCGATGAAACATGCCGGTAGAGCCACACGCCTTGACATGTTGTACAGAGCGTACAAGCCCGACCAAGTTCCACAAGTTGCGCCAAGATGGTAGACATCCCGGACGTGAAACCTCGGACGTGAGATCCCGGACGGGATCTCCGTCGGGATGACACAATCTCGGATAGCAATATTCAAGTATACTAGAGCCAAGTCAAAACCGACCGACCAAGTCGAACGTCCAAGATCTGTCAAGATTCCATGGAAAGTTCTCCGAACTTCAATGAACTTCGACGAAGGACTATCGACCCATCGACTCTCACTAAGGGTTTGTATGCAGCGTGTGACACAGAACGTCACTGACGATCAGTGCAGCGGGGCTGTAATAGCTCTTTGCTTAGAGGAAGCATAATTAAGGTCCACGACCTTCGTTCATATACCAAGAACAGGGTGAGCGCCTACCCTTCTCCTAGAGACTATAGAGACCTTAAGAAGGTACCTCTGCTCTACTGTGCGTTTTCTGAACTGAATATATTGATCTTATGGGCGACCGAGCCGCCCCTTGGGGTAAATATCTTTGCCTGACTATCTACCTTCTTAAGACCCAATCATATGCAAGTACGTGGCTTCGAGCCCACGTACTGACTACTTGTTATGAATGAGTACCGAGTACTGCGTTAGGTTATGGTGTGGACACACCAGTGCCATGTGTCTCACACCAACTGTGTAACCCCGTTACACTCTCCGCCACCAAGACCGTGACCACACGTGGTCACGACGTACCCTTGGTCACCTTTCCGGACAAAGAGGCTCATTGAGCTCTTTTGCTACTGGAACGATTTCTGAAGACGAAGGTCAAGACTCCAATTCCCGCCATGATCGACAACAAATCGACAGTACAGCAGTATCACCAATGGCAAGAACTCGGAAGCACAAAAGACCGTGGATTGTCGATTCTTCGCGATACGAGATGCCGTTTCAACAGGACTAGTCCAACTCGAGTATTGCCCTACCACGGAGATGCTCGCCGATGGACTGACTAAATCTTTGGGAACCACACGCTTCCGAGAGCTACGAACTGCTATCGGCGTCGTCCGGCTCCAATCCAGCGTTGGCGGGGAAGTGTTGAAGTAACCAACTTGCATTGAAGTCAGTCAGACATCGCCGATGCCCCAGGACTAGTGATGGCTATCTAAAGGCGCCATAGTCCTATCATAAATTCTTTCTCAAATCTCCCGTCTCCAGTCAAGAAGTCAAGAACACCCTCCTTCAGGTTGTCCCGGAAAGGTCCTTGCTCTTGGAGCTTGTCCTAAGACATCATCTCTCAGAGAGCTCGTCCCACAAACCATGTCTTCCAGACAAAGAATAACCTGGTCATTCGACCGACGTTCATCAGCGGCATCCGCTCCTCGACCTCACTCTACGTCTGCACGAAGTGCTTCCCCGGACGCTGCGTCTTCCGACAGGCCGAAGGCTGATCCCAAGTCCGATATGAACGGGAAGCCACGTGCTGAGCACAAACACGGAGTCTTTGTCCCCTTCGGTCCGGGACCATCGTCCGCCGCTGGAGCGTGACTACCTCTTCGAGGACGTTGAAGAGGTGGACTAGCGAGCTGCCTGCCGAAGAGGGCGAAGTGACGGAGTCATCGGCGTCCAGGCCCGAGCTTCGTACGCCCAACCCGTTCCCCGAACGTGGTGCCAGCGCATTGCGCTCGGCGCCTAGCCTGAGCACTCATGTGGCTTGGATGAGAGTCAACTGACTGAACGCTCCTCCATTTGGAGACCGGAGCCTCGGCCCATCCTGAGTGCTTGACGCGCTCCAAGCTGTGGTTGACAAGCACAAGGCGCACGCAGATCGGCGAGGCCGGAAGAACATGTAATCCTTCCGGCGAGGCGAGCGAGTGCTTCTATCTACTGATGGCATCCAATGCACTGCGGCTACGAACTTGAGTACAAACAAACTCGCGCCACGTTTATTGGACCCTTCAAGATCCTGAAGGTTCTCGGTGATGCCTACACGCTATCCATTCCTACCACGATGCGACTCCACCCGACGTTCTACGTCGGGCGCCTCAAGCCATACCTTCTCGTGACAATTCCTGCGCCTAATACTCCGCACCCGCAGCAAGCGCGTATTCGGAGGCCCCTTGACGACGACGCTGGCGACGAGTCGGCAAGAGACCTCGCGTCTCCCGCGGGTCGTCGCAGAGCGTGGCCCAGCGCAGACGAGCGTCTCCAAGTGACGAAGCCGATCCATCATCTCGCACCGTCCCTGCTCCGACTGAGTCGCAGCAGCCTCCGCAGCTGCTGCACGCTTCCAGACTCAGCGAGGATCTGAGCCTCCATCGCGTCATCCCTCGGCTGGTCCGCCTATTGAATCATCATCCGATACTGCTGGATCGTCAGACGCCGGTCCCCTCTGAGCCACGCGGAGCCGCAGCCGTCTCGGTACCGCCGCGATGGTCCTCCGCCGCTTGTGGACGCATCGGGCGAGCTACGCTGGATCGTGGAACGCTTGGTTGATCACGATACGCGCGTGGATTGAAGAGCTTCCTCATGATAGCCCCAGCGCTGCGAATACGCACTCATTTCGTCGACGGGCACCCGAGAAGCACAATCGGGTGCGCTGGCTTGGACACTAGCCATCGGATGATACATGGGTACCACGTAGCCGCCTCCTTGAAGACGTTTCCGATATCGTGAGCGACTACGAGACATCGCTCGCGTCGGCGACCGCGACCGATCACGAAGCCCACGACCACGACTGCGACTCCGCAATTGTCCGCGAAGACGAGCGCCTCCTCGTGTACCGCGACGCCCGCCACCGCGAATCACCGCGACAGCCAACTCACTGCGAGCCCTATCAAAGCGTCCGATCCAACGCCGTTCATCTTCGTTCAGCGGCCACAGATTCAGTCGGCGCTCCCATTCTTCACGCGACGCCCGATGCCGATCCCCGCCGCACCTTGTATACCCCGCTACAAGGTGCACGTAGCACAAACGCCACTCACGCTCAGCCAGCTCGCAGACGTGCGTCCGAAGGTCCCCAATAGCGTGAGTTCTCCGCGTACCCTCAAGATCCTCGAGCCAGAAAGTGAAGGACAGGCCTTCACGTCGTGCGGCGTTCCAGCGCCGGATGAAGGCACACCACGGTCGCTGCAGCGCGTTGTGCGTGTAGGCGTTGTTCATTCCCTTGCGGTACCGCGTGAAGTACTCCTTCATGACGTCGAGGCTCTCCGATTCTTTGGCGCCGTCGATGATGTACAGCCCCCACGGCTTGAGGTCGCTCTATACGCGGAAGGCCCGGCGCGCGAGGTGGACTCACTGGCCGTCGACATCGCAGCATGCAGAATAAGCACGCGGCGCCGTTGCCGCCCCTTCAATAATCTCTCTGTGCGACAACACTCACGTGAGAATGCTGACGTGAGTATAACTTTGAGATGGGAGGTGATGTAACGGGCTGATTACGGTTATATAAGTAAGTAGACGAGAGTTACATAAGTAGGTACGCAGAGAGACAAAAGTAGGTACAAAAGCACACGGATAGCGTGTGCTTCGTATAGCTATCTCATTAGTTGAAAGTGTGTGTCCATTTCAACCAATCAGGCGACACTTTGCATTTGAGTGGCTCCGAAGGCCACTAAGACAAACAGAGCTCTTCCTCGCATCTTACAGTGTACGCTAGTGATGGACACACCTAGTCCGTTACACTGATAATCCCGGTGAACTTCGGGAGCATCCACTGGTGCGGTGTAATGGTTGAAGTCAAGACCAACCGAGTCCTGCTCTACGACTCGATGAATCAGACATCATACAAGTCCGTGTTGGAGCGAGTGGCGTGGGATTTGGCGAGCACGCTGAGCGAAGACTACAGAGTATCCTTGTCCAACCATCCCATCCAGACGGACGGTCATAACTGCTGGTTCTACGCCATGTTCAAGTTCTGGCGGACGTGTGTGTGGACTCGACGCCTGGACGATGCTGGTCCATGCATCGTCCAGGCGTCGAGTCCAGGTAGTGCCCGTGAGCAGTAAGCCACTTACATAATCTAGCTAATACATTTGCTAAGATCGAAATCTCGTTTACCTCTTGTCTACTCATCAACTACACGTAGTGACTGTCTTTTCGTCAACACGCTTGTTCACAACGTCGGCATCTACCGGTTCAAATCACTTCATTTAAGTATAGGGCGATGGTGATCATCACTCCCGAGTGATTTTGGCTTGGTTTCAATCGACTTAGAAAATACGTACTTCCTGAAATAGATTACATACACGGACAATTGTCGCGGTCCACCCTCGAGTCGTAACTTCGTTCCAGAAGCGGAGGATAGTGCAGATAGCAAGCTCTTAAACAATAAAAGGTTTTCTTGTTTTTCACTTACTTGGTTCTACGAGGTAGATTCACGACTGAGAGGCTAACTACAGCCTCGCTGCTGGGCAGCCTTGCGTTTCCTAGAGTAGAGGCGGTCTTCAAGCTCCTGCCGAGCCTTGAGAGTCCCACTCGTCAGCACAGCTTGCTCATGCAGTCAGCAAGCACTGCGAGACCGTCAAGTTGGGGAGGACCGTGACAATTCTCCCCGACTGACCCACGACGTCCTCGTCGTGCCGTACTGGCCAGATCGTCACCGACCACGGGACACTCACCAACCTTGACAGTCGAAGCCGGAACGTTCCCTTGGGTCGTTCCATTTCCAAGTTTCCGATCTCGTATCGTTCCGGTTTTCCAGGATAATTCAAATCAAATATAAACACTTCACTTGAAGAGACGTAGTACTCACATGTTCCCACGTTCGTTCCCTTCGTCATAGCCTCAGGTGGCTCGTTCCAGCACGACAACCGGCTAGCTAGAACAGCACCTCGGCATCGTCCACGTCAGCATTGTCTTCTTCCAATCTGACGCTRCGTCTCAGCTCAGGCAAACCACGCTTCTTCCGATCAGCACTTTCGAAACCCCAGAATATTCGGAAACGATCGAAGCGCGAGGCAACCAGAACGTCTCGTACGTGGACCGGCACGATCACCCAAGTGCACTCGTCTCATCAGGATACCGTTCCGTTCCATGAAATGAGGCGCCAACTTGAGGGCGGTCACTCGCAGCTGAGGATCGAGGGCCAGGGCACCATTCCTCAAGAACGCCTTCAGGGCCCACATCCACGGAGTTCGGTCTTGCTTGATGATGAACTTCTCGACGTCCAACCCAAATTCGTCGATCGAGGACGGGTTGGTTAGGCCAGTTCGTCCTTGTAAGTCCTCATCTTGTTCGGCTTGGGACAACGGCTCGTTCGTTTCAGGGACGTCGACTGTCGAAGGATCGTTCCGCCTCGCTTCACTGTCGGTCTGGTCCAGAACGATGGTCCCACCCGAAAGCTCCCCGACTTCGACGGGACCACCCCGAAGAGGCAACTCCCCGACTTCGGCTGGAACGTCCCCTGCGTGGAACGGAGTCGTCGTCGAAGGCTCAGGCTGGGTCACTTCTCCCTCGTCATCGTTCTTGAAGTACTGTTGAGCCCAACTTACGGCCTTTTCCAGGTACACTTCGTTGAGGGAACCACTGATGTCCGTCAGGTACGCCCTCAACATTTCTTCGTCGAGTGGAGCCTCTGTTATCTTGTCCCGTTCCGGTGGCACTTCATCGTTCCAACCTTCACTGGTCAGGTCGTTCCGATCTTCAGGTTCCAGTAGTGACTTTTCCTTCAGCACTTCATACAGTCGACTTCGGATCCGGGAACGCCATCGGAATGGAACGATGTCGACTTTAGCTGGTCCCGGAGACGAGTCGACTCCCTCAAGGCCGACGCACACGTTCTTCGTCACCTCCAGCTCCAGCTCTTGAAGTTCCTCTTCGGTCTTGTTTGTCGCCGTGTCGTTCCCAACCGAAGACGACCCTGTCATGACCGCACCTATCTCCAGGGCGGGAGCGATAGTCCCTCTTATTTCTTCGACAAGTCGGAAGTCCCGGTTGGCCCTCTTGGCGACAGGGGACGCTTTCAACGCGTCGGCATACCATTCCAACCAGTATTCCGGACTTGAGAACGTTCCAGACGACACGTTCCTCGTTCGCTCCAGTACTTCGATAGGGATCTTGAGCACCGCGCTTAGTTCTTCGGACGTCAGCTTCTTGGGACCTTCAGCGTTCCGTTGCATACGTAGCTTAATCTGTACCTCGTCGAGAGGGAACAACCGTTCCTCCATCTCCTTGTCGTACTCTTCAGGCTCCGTCCTCGTCAGTTGGTCCTCACCGTTCTCGAACATCGTCAGCTCAGCCTCGGTGAACAAGCGCCCATCACGGGGAGGGGGAGCCGCTTCTAGTTCGTCCTTCTCATGACTTGCAACGGGACGAGCGTTCTCTTTTTCGTCGCTGTCGACAACTTCCGTTACAGCCAGGAGCTCGGTCGTTGGGACGGAAGCCAACTCCTCGGCCACTTTCGTGAGGGCGTCCGTGACAGTCATCGAGGCACGCGACTTAATTCCAACGTCCTCTTCCTGCACGCTCTCTTCCAGCGGCCCTAAGTTCCCCAAGGGGCGTTCCGTTGCCCCTCTTTCCGTCTTGCTTGCCACCACGGGATGTTCCGTTATCCCTGGTCCCATCTTCACCGTTGCCACAGGACGTTCCGTTGTCCTTGGTCCCGCCTTCGTCTCGTCCCCGGAGCGTTCCGTTGCTCCTAGCTCTGACTTCGTCATTGCTCCAGGACGTTCCGTTGTCCTTGGCACTGTTTCCGTCGTGGCCACAGGACGTTCCGTTGTCCTTGGCGCAGTTTCCTTCGTGGCCACAGGACGTTCCGTTGTCCTTGGCGTAGTTTCCGTCGTGGCCACAGGACGTTCCGTTGTCCTTGGTACTGTTTCCGTCATCGCCCCAGGACGTTCCGTTGTCCCGGGCGCTGTTTCGCTCCCCTCAGCGACTACTTCCTTCCCAGACTCGGTCTCCTTACCACGAGTCTCTTTTCCTCTCTCCACGTTCCCCTCGGAGGTCCTCTTGGGGTCGCCGTCTGTCACCAGCGTTCCCTCAACCTCAATAGTGTCACCAAGTTGACAAGAAGAAGGAGTGACACTTCCTTCTCCCTCTTCCTGCCCCCATCAGTGTTGGGACGGGGTACTGGTGGTTCCGGCACCACCCGACGAGGTCTTCCCCATCATCTCGCGCAATTGGGCCATCACCGGACACTTAGCCACCGCATGTCCCGCTTCGCCGCAGAGGATGCACTCCATCTGACGACGTTCCTTGTTCCGGTAGCCATCGTGACGTCCCTGCGGACGAGGCCAGTTGCATTCCATGGAATAGTGCCCTAGTTCCTGACAGCGGTTGCAACGTCCCCTTCCCCTGGGGCACGTCTCTCTGGCGCAACCCTTGCGCTGACAGCGTCCGCACACCACTTCTCCTTCCGTAGTCCGCGTATCCGGCCCAAGACGAATCAGGAGAGGTCCTAGCGAGGCGTTCTGTTGAGGCGAGCGACCGTTCCCGCCCCGGGGAGACGCGGGAGCCACCGCGTTAATGTTCCCCGAACGGAACGTTCCAGCTTCTTGCTGTTGACGTTGCATCGACTGGTTCAACAGCAGCAGTTGCTGAAGCACTTGAGACTGCGACGTCGCCTCCGCACTGGGAACGTCCACGGCCACCTTGTTCTCCGTGAACTCGTCCTCCTCCTCCACCGGGAGGTGTAGGTTCTTGTACAGCAGCAACGTCGTGGCTTCCGGGATCGTCGTCACCATGCTCGCGTTCAGAACCGCCCTCATCTACTTGTTCCTCAGACCGTCCAAGAAGAACTCGAACCTCATGCGGGGCTCGTTGTAGTTCAGTGCGTCGCACATCGACGAGATGCGGTCGCCCCATTCCTCGGCGGACTCGCCCTTGTTCCTCTTGGCCGTCTTCAGGCGGTTCCACAACTGGGCAGGCGTCTGACAGATGAACCGGTTGTGGAACCTCACACGCAGCGTCTCGAAGTTGTCGATGCGGGAATTATACCACCACTCTTGGCCCACCTTGTCCTTCAAGCACTGCTCGAACGCGGTGAGACGCATCTGGCTGTCCATGCCAGCGGTGCAGTTCTCGAACGAGCGCCAGAACGAGACAGCCCTCTCGCTGGACGCTGAGCCGGCATGGAACGGAACGATCACCTTCACGGCGTTCCGCAGCTCGGTCGGTATTCCCACTGTCAGCCTGGGTCCTTGCTGCCAGCCTTGGTTCCACGACGCTGGTTGAGGAGCCGGCATCGCTTGCTTCGCCGGGTTAACCATCGGGACCGTCATTGGTGCCATCGCGCTCGACGCTGACGCCGTACTCGCCGTCGTCCAAGTCGGAATCGTTCCAGCCGTTGCACTCCATCCTTGGGTGGCGACCATTGAAGGCTGGAACGGAGGGTAGTACACCCCAGGAGGGAGCGTAGTCCCGGACGTCACTTGACTCGTGCCAGGGGCTTGGATCGACACTCCTCCGTAGGACGGAATCGCCGTCCGCGACATTCCTCCCGTAGGAGGCATTGGCGCCGCAGGAAGCTTGGAGGGCATGGCCGGCACTTGGGACGTCACGTTCTGCATCAGAGGCGCAGCCGCGTAGCCCGTCCTCGGGACAAACATAGTCGGAGCGGTCGCCTGAGCAGACGTAGGAGGGGGAACGACCCCGACCATACCAGACGACGTCGCGGGCGTCACGGTCCTTCCACTCGTCGGGTACGACTGCAGGGCCTGGTTCAACGCCGTCATCAGGTAGGCCTGCAGGGCCGGATCGGTCAGCCCCGCTCCTGCCGTCGGCACG
>KV736273.1:11583-26055 GCA_000500225.2 Phytophthora pinifolia | reverse complement strand
TCAATAATTGAGGTCTTTTTTTGATACTTTCAAAATAGTTGGTCATTTTATAACCGCTTGAAGGTCTCACGTACGAGGGCAAACCACAGCGCTACCTTGGACTCATAGCCACACACGCCAAGACACCGTCATTCAAGAGACAATGGTGAGCTCCTTGCGCCCGCGCGACGTGGGCATCCTGGCCATGGAGGTGCACTTCCCAGCCGACTACGTGGACCAGCGTGAGATGGAGACGTTCGACGGTGTGGGCAGCGGCAAGTACACACTGGGTCTGGGCCAGCTGGGCATGGCCGTGCCTGGTGACCGCGAGGACGTGAATGCACTGGCGTTGACGGCCGTTTCGCGACTGCTGAGCAAGTTCGATGTGCGTCCCGAGCAGGTTGGGCGCCTGGAAGTAGGCACGGAGACGCTGGTGGACAAGAGCAAGTCCTCTAAGACCGTCCTCATGCAACTCTTCGGTGATAACGCCGACGTGGACGGCGCCACGGTCATCAACGCCTGCTATGGCGGCACGGCGGCGCTGCTCAACGCAGTGGCTTGGGTGGACAGCTCTTTCTGGGACGGCCGCTACGCTGTCGTGGTGGCTACAGACATTGCAGTGTACGCCGCGGGCCCCGCGCGTCCCAGTGGGGGCTGCGGAGCTGTGGCGATGCTCATTGGACCTGATGCCCCCATGGTGCTGGACTGCAGTACCAAGGCCACTCATGCGGCCAACGTCTGGGACTTCTATAAGCCCAACGTGAGCAGCGAGTACCCGACAGTGGACGGCAAGCTGTCGAACTCGTGCTACTTGCATGCGCTCGACGAATGCTACCAGCTTTTTTGCAACAAGAGCGGGGAGACGGCTAAGACCGATGGCAAGCAGCCCGGCCTGGCCTCCGTGGACTACGCCGTGTTCCACTCGCCGTACAACAAGTTGGTGCAGAAGTCGTTCGCTCGTCTGACGTTCCTCGAGTCGAGGCGTCTGCTGGATGGTAAAGACGAAGCCGCTAAGGAGAAGTGCGCGGCGCTGAGCAAGTGGGCCAACACGCCGCTGGAGGACACGCTGAACGACCGTGAGCTGGATCTGGCGGCTCGTTCTGTCGCGAAGGAGGCCTTCGAGACCAAGGTGTCTCCGAGCTGCACCACGTCGCAGCACATTGGCAACTGCTACACTGCTGCGGTCTACATGAACCTAGCGACGCTGGTACACGCACGTGCCAAGGACCTGGCGCGCGGGTCTCGAATCCTCATGTTCTCGTACGGCTCGGGCAGCCTTGCCACCATGTTCGTGCTCCAGACGCGCGAGCCGACTGAAGCGGCTGAGGGCAAGTTCTCACTGGAAAAGATGGCCAAGTCGCTGGACCTCACCGCTCGCCTTGCACGTCGCCGCAAACTGACGCCGGAGGCCTACACCGCGCGCACGAAGCTGCGCCAAAAGACGTACAGCGCCAAGAACGGCCTGAAGCTGACGCAGCCGCTTGAGTCCATTCCAGTAGGCGATTTCTACCTCGATCGGATCGACGAAATGGGCCGGCGTTTGTACGCTCGCTCCGAGTCGCAAGCCGCTGCCGAGGACGAGCGAGTGAAGCTTCACGTGGCCAAGACAACACAAGAGCTGGGCGGGGCCGTGTACGTGACTGGAACCAGTGTGGGGCTCCCTGGCCAGGCCAAGGTGTTTGAAGGGGAATCGTCCGTGGAGAAGCTGCTCCACGGTGAAAACTGCATCCGTGGGGTGTCTGATGCGGACAAGGACAAGATGGTGGCGCAATGCATCGTTCAAGTGTGCAAGGACAAGAGCACGGGGGCTGTCACGCGCGCCCCAGTGTCCACGCGCGAGAAGTGCATCCAGGTGTCGGCCGTTGTGAGCCACGTCGACTTGGAGAAGGACTACGGAATCGCGGCGAGTATCGCGAACTCAATGGACGAGCCGACGCAGCTCGCGGTGGCTGCTGGTCTCGAGGCGGTCCGCACTGCTGGCCTCGTTGACGGCGCTGGTGGCAACTGGCGCTTACCCGAGAGCATGCGCGACTCGACGGGCGTCATCTACGCCACGTCCTTCCCTACCATGAACGCAGCGGTGTCGGAAACCTCGCGCTCGTACGAAGACGGCAAGAAGGAAGGCGAGGCCCCTTACGAACTGGACCGCAAGATCCTCTTCCGGCTGCTGGTGCTTGCGAACGCCCAAGTGGCGCAGTTTACGGGCGCTCGTGGCCCCAACACGCAGATCAACGCGGCGTGTGCAGGTGCCACGCAGGCCATCGGCCTGGCCCAGGACTGGCTCAATTCGGGCAAGTGCCAGCGCGTGATCGTCGTCTCCAGCGACACTGCGAGCTCGCCGACCCTGATGCCACTGGTTGGCGGCGGGTTCCGTGCTCTAGGAGCGGCGTGCATCGCCCCGACGGCGGATGCCGCTGCGCGTCCGTTTGACGTGAAGCGCAGTGGTATGATCGTCGGTGGCGGAGCGATCGGCTTGGTCCTCGAGTCTCCGTTAGCCTTCGCACAGCGTGAGCCTGCGCTTGAGAAGGTCGTGCGTCTGCTGGCCACGCAGTACAGCAACTCGGCTTTCCACGGCGCGGCGCTGGAGCCGAGCCACGTCGGGCAGGAGCTCGTGCGCTTTCTCCAACGCGTCGAGAGCGACTTCGGCATCACTCGTGGCGAGATCGCTCGCGACGGAGTCTACTACAGCCACGAAACGGGCACCAACGCGTCGGCAACGTCTTCGTGTGCGTACACGGAAGTGACGGCTTTGCGCACGGCGTTCGGCCCCGAGTTCGCTGAGCTGCTGGTCGCCAACACCAAGGGCTTCACGGGGCACCCCATGGCGGTGGCCTTCGAGGACATAGCAGCCATCGAGGGTCTTCGCCGCGGACGCGTGCCGCCTGTGGTGCATTTCGAGGCCCACGACCCGAACCTGGGCGACACTCCTCTGCGTCTAGCACCCGGTGGTGACTACGCCCACAAATTCGCTCTACGCTTCGCTGCGGGCTTCGGCTCGCAGCTCGCGTTCTCGCTCTACACGCTTGAGAATTGAGCAGCAACAGTAGCGAGCCCCCCCCCCCTCTGATCATAGATGTCGAAACTTAAGCACTAAACTCAAAAAATGACACGGATCATCGCAATATTCAATAGCCTCTTGAAAGAGCAAGAGCCTAAGTGCGTGATATATCCTTAAAACGCAATGACAAAACACGCACTTGTTCTCCGACCGCCAAGCGGAGTCAGTCAACCGCACGTCTAGAACTCGACGGACGCGTCACTGGCCGTGCGCTTTTTTTTTCCACTGCTGGCCTCGGTGCCCCACACGTCGAGCTCAAACGGGCTCTGCTCGCTCGACGCCGTGCCGCCCAGAATGCTGTCCGTGCGACGAATGTTGCTGTTGATATCGATCGACGACGGACTGCCGTAGCTGGCAGGAACCACCCCAGCTCCAGCAGCATACTGTGTGGATGTCGTACTAGCGTAGTTGCTTGAGTAGCCGCTCTCGCCATAGTAGTTGTTTGCGTATCCGTTGTTGCCGTAGTTGTTGTTGTTTGACTGCGCAGTGTACGACGTCGTAGCTGCCGAAGCGGAGGGCATGGCGCGGGCTGCGGGGTAAGGCGGCTTATTGGGCGAGAATGCCGAGTCCTCGTCGTCCGAGTCCTCGTCATCCTGTCTCTTTTTCCAGGCCACAAAGCCCACGACGGCGACCAACACGCCGACGACTCCTACAATGCCGAGGATCAAACCCCAGCTCGTTCCACCCGAGCCTGTATCGGCACTCGCCGTGTTTGACGTCTTTGAGCTGTTGTCGTTTTGCGTCGAGTCCGCCGTGGTGGACTTGGTGGTCTTTGACTTGGAGGCCGTCGACTTGGTGGTCGTCGACTCAGTGGTCGTCGGGGCCACCGTCGCACTCACACTGCTGGTTCTGGCCTGGAGGTCCTTCGATCCAGAGCTTCCACCGGAGCTTTGCGACGTGGAGTTAGATGTGCCAGGAGCGGAGGTTGGAGCAGATTTAGACACGTGCGTGCTAGAAGAGAAGCCAGCTGAGGCACTCGAGGCATCACCAGCAGAGCCAGCACTGCTCGGTGAGCCCGACGACTCTGGTGTTGTCTTCTTCTTTGTCGTCTGCTTCGTTGTCTCCGGGGCCGTGGTGGAGCTGCTCGGCGAGTCAGTAGATGGCGAGGTAACTGTAGTTGTCTTCTTCGTGGAAGAGGACGAACCGCTGCTGGACGAAGACGATTTCTTCTTGGTCGAGCTATGCGTCGAGGTAGACCCTGAGCCCACATCGGAGGGTCCTGTAGCCGAGCTACTTTCTTCCGTGGACGTCGTGAGCACTGCACAATTCAGTCAAAATAACCAAGTTAATCATCACCGCGTCTTTCCTTCATAACCTGTAAAAACCCTTGTTATTTACGTACTTGCAGGACACTCGGTCGTGCCGCTAGGGCATGCTCCGCCGTCGTCATAGGCGTAGCAGTTGTACTCGGCTGATCCCCCAAGCGTCGACATCAGCGATTTGTGATCGCTCAGACAGCGATTGCACTTCTTCTCCGTGCGGTCGCAGACCTTGGACGACGATCCGTTCTCATAGCACTGCTGGGCCACAGTGCACATCGAGGACACGGCTTCCGCTGAGTGCATCGCCGTCACCTGCACAGCGACTATCACAACAGAATAAACAGCATCAGCGTCACGGACAGTATGTAGCAGCAGAGCAAATTGCAGGCCACGCACCGGCGATCAAGCCGGCGAGACAAACGGTGTGTCCTAGCATTGCTCTCTCAGGGAAGTACGTTGCAGGTTACGGCGTTCTACCGACGAAGCCGAAGGAAAGGAAGGGCGATCAGCTTGTGGTCTCCGATACACAAACTGCCGAACTGCAAGTCTTATCCTGCCTCCAACTTTTTTCGTGGGTTTTGCTAATGGAAGAGGCGGCGTCGTCGCCACGTCCTCCTCCATTGGCACCAGGTCTCCGTTCGCAGAGTTCAGCGGCGGATTGTCCATCTGGACGATAAAGTCAGTCCATGGCGGAATAAAGACAGAACATGTACCAGTACTAGCACTTCAAGCTCAGAAATTAAACCTGTCTGCACCGGGTTCTGGATTCAATTGTACACACGTCTTGGCGAGAGCCTGGTCCGTGTCTGCAGCGGCAACAGGTGGCACCACCAGCCAGACCGATTTGGAGAAGACTTGGCCCAGCGGATGCCGCCGAACGCCGGCGTGGGGCTCACCGCGAATTACTCCCAGCTACGCTTGCATTTCGATGGCGACGCCCATGAAGAGGTACTGAATCCGTGCCCGTGCGTCGAGACGGAACGTGCGGCTCGACATGACCGGCAACTATGCAATGAAATGATCACTTGTTCGGTGTCCGTTCGACGGGTTGAGCAGCACCAAACTCAGTATCGCCGCTTGCTGACGATATCGCGCATCGCCGTTGGTCGAGGACGAGTCGGTGCTGCTACTGGCAGTAGCTTACTGCTGCTGTCGGTGGGCGCTGACTCCGAACGCGTCGGCGAGGACGTTTTTCGCGGATTGACGTCCGATGCACATTACGAATGCATACGGGTTGACCGTGCCCTCTTTCATCCGACTGGCGTCGATGAGGTAGACGCTCCGTGTGCCAAGGACTCGGAACGAGGCGTCGGCGTCGTCGGTGCCGTGTAGCGCCGAAATGGTGGCTCACGCTGCGTGGGAGTGGCTCCATGCACAGTCTGACAAAGGGGGGGGTGATATAGAAAATACCAACTGAGGTGAGCGTGTGCGACGCATGAAGACATAGCAAACCCGCGCGGGGTGCCCACGAAGCAGGGCCGTGCGGTATTTGCGAAGGCGCCGGAGCTCAACAGCGAGCCGAGCACTGTAATGACCAGATCTTAGATCTTTTCATCCAAAGATGACATCCATCCTCGCGGGAAGCCAGAAAAATAGAACTATTTGATTTGACTTGATTAAACTATGGCTTTTTCCGAGACTGTGCAAGACTGTGCAGATCGAAATGTCAATTTCCGAAGCCCAGATCTGTCCGGTTGCTCATGAATCGCGCGACGGCATCTTCCGGTCGCTGTGTCTTCAGGAATAGGCCATGCCAGCATGCGTGAACGAGGCGACAGCTGCTGCCGCATCGAAGACAGCTTTGTCCACCGCCTCGTTAAATCTTGCTCGTCGACACCTGCAAATGATCCCGGGGAGTTGATATTCGCCGGAGGCGCTTTGATATTTGCAGGAGGCACCTAGTCAAATGCAGTACAATTGTGCTCTGTATGCATCTGTTTTCTGAGATTAGCTGCAACGGGACAAGAGCAGCCTCTATTTTGAGTGGCGCAACACAAGAAGAAAAAACAATGATGTTTTAACGAGTGTTGATCACCTGCTCGTGGGTGGATCGTATGCTCCAGTGCTGACTACTGTGTTGCTCTGCCAGGGTCCCGCTCGCTACAACACGAGACACAGTTGGCCACCTTCAGATTGCCGGGCTTGCGCCCAATTTATTAACTTGCTAAGCCAAGCCCTGCTGTCACACGGCACTCGACTCGCTTCTCTCTCTCCTACTTCTCGTAGCCCGTCAGCCCGACCCGTTCCCGATAGCCTTGCCGTCGCGCTTCTCTTTCTCGCCGCGCTCTTCTCCTGGTGCCCGACTCTCAGCCGGCACGTTCAGAAGTGAGCCCTCTAAGCCTGAGCGCGCAGCGCAGAGCGCATCCACCCGTTCCCGGTAGCAGGGCTCCCCTTGCCTCGCTCTCAGCCGCTCCTTGCCTTCCCCACCCACGCTGTGCGACCCCTCGCGAAGATCGCGATCTCCGCACACCGTGGTCGGCAGCTGCTCGCACCCACCGGGCCAGCCGCCCACTTCGTCAACACCTCGCCCTGGTCCAGCCGTCTGTGCATCCTGCCGGCTGTACCCAGCGTCACTCCCCCAGCATCGCGTGCGTCACCCTGCCCCGCGACCCCGTTACACGATTTCTCCAACCTCAGGGTCTTCCACGACCCGTCCGGTCTGGAACAACTCGTCGTAGTCCGTGACGGACACCCACCGAGCTCCACTATCGCCGCTTGCTCGTTCTGGCCCGCCTCGGGGCTGGAGCTGGTACTCCAACACGTACTGACCGGCGCTGTTACGCCGGTTTCGTTGTCGAATCTCCACCAGCTGGCCACCCGATTGTGCCCACTCCGCAGCACTCGCCACTGCTCCCCGGCCTCGCTTCTCGCTTCTCGCCGCGTGCAGCTGTGGCCGCCTGGACAGGTGCCGTCGTTGCTCGAGCAGCCGCTCCTGCCTCCTCGACATCCTCTTCGCGTTCGAGCGCGCCTTCATGCTCCCGCTGCTGCTCCAAGTCAGCCGCTGCTTTGCCCAGCAAGTTCACCGGGTAGTGGTAGGTGATCAGGAACGACACGTGGTCCATAAATAGCTCGCCGCTACCGTTCTCGTCCTCGCGCTGGATCAGGTCGTTGTCGTAGCCCACGGGCTCGACGATTCGTAGGGGCCCTATCCACGCGTGCACGAACTTCGAGGCCTTCGAGCCCCTGGGCGGTCGGTACATCCATACCCGGTCGCCCAATTCGAAGTCCCTGCCTCGCTTCACTTTGCGATTGTAGTACTTCGCCTGCCTTTGCTGCTCGCGCTCACGCGCTCGCTCCGCGCACTCGTGGGCGGACTTCATCGCCACCAACAACTTCTTGTGGTACGCCGTCAGCTCGCCCGCCTCGGCCAAGCTCGTCTTCCGCAGCAACTCGTTCGGCGACTTGAGCGTCCAGCCCATCATGAGCTCATTCGGGGACAGCAGCACGGTTGAGTGTCTGCCCGAGTTGTACGCGTACACTGCGAACCCCACCCAAACGTCCCAGTCTCGCTGCTCGTCCGTGTGCATGTAGGTGGACACGCAGACCTTCCATGTGCGGTGGAACCGCTATCATCTGCGGTCTGTACGGCACTGGGTTGATCTGTTCTGCCTGCAGCATGATCACCAGCTGCTCGATCACCTTGCCCGTCAACTCAGGGGCGCCGTCGGTCAGCAACTCCCTGAACGGCCCGAACCTCAACACAATCTCCTTCATCAGGAACTCCGCCACCTTCTCGGCCGTGTGCCGCTCGACCGCTATCGCTACCGCGTAACGGGTCACGTACTCCACCGCAGCTATCACATAGCGCTGTCCACCACCAGTCATCGACAAGGGCCCCGCCACATCTAGCGCCCAACGATCGCCGACGTCACCTCCAAGGATGCTTCGTAGTGGCGGCACCACTTGACTGAGTTTGGCTTTTCGACTTCCGCACTCTTGACAGCCAAGCACCCATCGCTTCACTTCCTGGTGCAGGCCTGGCCACCAGAATACTTGCGCGATCCGTGCGTGCGTATGGGGTGCTCGCAAGTGCCCCGCCCACACTGAGTCATGGCTCTCCTTGAAGGCCACCGCCCACAGCGCAGGATGCAAAATCACACGCCTCCCGTTCACTGTCTCGATCAGCACTAAGCCCCGCTCCGTCGCCACGGTCATGCCCTTGTACTGCCCGGCCTCGACCAGCTTCTGCACCAACCTGCTCTTGGCCTGCGCCGCCACGATGTCGTCGTCCGTCAGCTGCAGCGTGGGTCCGTTGTCGCTTTGCCCCACTGTCGAGCGCGGCGGGCGCCATGGTGCACCCACTCGCTCGTCATCTCGTCCCCGTACCAGCACCGGCGCCTCTCGTAGTGGCGGTGCTTCGCACGGCCCATCCACCCCCGGCACGCTGGTGGACGGCACCTGCTGCCACCTCGTCTTGCCGTACTGCGACCGCTTTCCGCTCTCCTTACGCAGCCCGCTGGACTCGACTGCGTGTTGTGTCTCCTGTTGCTCCACGGTCAGGTCCGACGTCACTGTTCGTCGGGTTTTCTTCTTTGACTTCGGCCTCGTGGCTTGCGCACGACTCGGTGTGTGGCAGCCCTTCGAAGGCCCACTGGTCGTAGTAGAAGCGGATGTCCCCGTCGGCACGGGACTCGCCGCGAGCTCGGCGCCCTCGATCATCTCGTCAATCGTCTCGTGCGTCTCGGTGGCGCTGCTCGTCGCCGAGTTTCCCATTTTCTTGGCGCTCTCCGTCAGCACGTCGCCCATCTCCTCCGTCTCGACGCTGCCGCTCGTCGTTGCGTTCACCATTTGCTCGATGCTCTCCCCCAGCACGCCGCCCGTCGTCTTCTCGGTGCTGCTCCTCGGCGTCTCCGCGGCGCTGCTCGCCGGCGTCACCATGGCTACCTCGCCTTCTCCAGCATCACCCGCGCCTTCTCCAGCGATACCCGCGTCCTCTAGCCGGGATTGCTCGGCCTCTCGTAGCTGCTGCGCCGCTCCCTCTCGCCGTTTCGTCGCTCTCGTCATGGGCCGTGACGCCGGCATCGGCGCCACGTCCTTCTTGCTGCCGCTGTGCTTCAGCTTCTGCGACGGTCTGGCGGCACTGAGGCTGCTGCTCCCTGCCGTCGGCTGGCTCACTTCGGCTATCTCGTTGGTCAGCTGGTGCTGGTGCATCTCGTCCATGCCGCTGTTCGCGTCGCCCTCGCCCCGCACCGCAGCCACGTCCGCCGGCTGCCACCGAGAGTCTCTCCATCACGCACGCTAGCTCCAGCACGTGGCGCTCAATCCCGCCTCTCGTGTAGATCACGATATCATCCAGGTACACAAGACACGTGAGCCAAGTCAATCCACGTAAGACCGAGCTCATCACTCGTTGAAACGTAGAAGGCGCGTTCATCAGCCCGAACGGCATCCTCGTGAACTGGTAGAGCCCCTTCTTCGTGGTGAAGGCTGTCTTGGCCTTGTCCCCTTCGGCCATTCTGATCTGCCAGTAGCCCGCCTTCAGGCCAAGCGTCGTGAACCACACGGCGCCACCCAACGCTTCCAGCGTCTCGGCAATTCGCGGGAGCGGGTACACATCTGTGCGTGTAATCTGGTTGAGCGCTCGGTAGTTTACGCAGAACCGCACCTCGCCGTCCTTCTTGCGGATCAGTACCACGGGGAAGCCCCACGCGCCGTTCCCCTCATCGATTACACCAGCTCTCAGCATCTTATCCACGTTATCGTCCGTCAACGCGTCCTCCGTCTGGGCTTGGCGTCGACGCTTGAGCATGATTGGGGCTGCGTTTCCCGTATCAATGTGGTGCTCCACCTCCAGTGCAGTGGACGGTGGGCAGTCGCTCTTTTTCGCGGTCAACTCCCTGTACGCTCTCAACAGCTTGAGGAGCATGGACCGGCTGTTATCGTCCTTGGTACCCACCTGCACCTCGTCCTCGTTGTCCAGGGGCTCCTCAGTGTCGCCCAACAACTCCAGCCACTTCTGCAGCTCGTCCTACCGCAACGCGCCGTTCAGTTCCAGCACTTCCATGTCTTCCGTGAACGGAATCCAAGTCCCCAGCTCTTTCTTCGAGGGAAGCTTCACGCGATCTCTGCCGGCATTAATGGCTGGGACCCACGCTCGCCCGTTGTGCACCTCCGTCACGGTTGTCGCCAGCATCACCGACCCCAACTTCGCCGTCGGGACGAATATGCCGCGCTCACCATCTTCTGCTGTCACCGTGACCTGCACGGGCGTCACGGTGCTCCTGGACAGCCTCTCCTTCTTGGCCATGCGGACCGCCGCGATCTTGACGCCCTTCGCCTGGTCGAAGGTGCGGAACTGAATGATCACCACCCGGCTCGCCTCACTGTACCTCAACTCGTTCCTGTTGAAGTCCATGGTGGTTCGGTGCTAGCGCATGAAGTCCACCCCGAGCAGGAATTCGCTCGTGCAGCCCTCAACTATGCATGCCTCCACGCGCACCAACTCCCCGAACGCGCTCGCCATCTCAAAGCTCCACACGCCCAGGACGTCCAACAAGAAGCCGCCGATGCCCTCCACGTAGTCCACCGGGGCACTTCCCGAGATCTTGTCGCCGTACGCCATCCACTCCGGGTCCGCCACACTGTACCGGGCGCCACTGTCGAGCTTCACGCTCCTCCTCGCACCAGACACCAACATGGTGGCGGTCGGCAGCCCGTCGTCCGCCTTGACGTACGTCACGCGTTCACCAGCAACTGCTGGTGCAGCAGCCACGCCTTGTTCTCGCTGAACCAACCGTACTTGCGCGCCGTCATCACGCTCCTTCCCTTGCTCCTTGGTCCAGTCGCGTTGCTGCCGTTGTTGCTGGAGCTGCCGCAAGGCTTCCTCCGCGGTCGCACGCCGTGTCTCCTGTCGCACAGCCACCATCGCCAGGAGCTCATTCTCCTGCCGGACTGCCGCTCTCCGCACTGCTGCCGTGCGTTTGAGTCGCTCGCGCTTCTTCTGGTTCTGGGCCAGCTTCCGCTGGGCCCGCGCCCGCTCTACGTGCTGGCCAATGCCCCCACCTGGTTGCACTTCGGCGTGCCACGGCAACTCGCTCTCCGGTAGGCCCTTGCTGCTGTTGTCGTGCGGCACCGCCGCCGTCTCGTCACCATTCTCGTTATCGGTGGCCGCCTTGCTCGGCCCCTCCATGCCGTCGCGGCACGCGCCTTCCCCAGAACTGGGCTCGTCCTGCTCCAACGTGCTGCGCGACGCCGTGCTCACGTATCGCACTGCCGCCATGGCCGGCCGCACCGTAGCCACATACCGCGTCGCTCGCTCGCCGTCCTTCACCATCGCCTCGGTGGCCATGCTGGTCACCATCTCGTCGATCACAGTGTGGGCACAGAGCTTCTTCTCCCTCTGCTCCGCACACGTCACCTCCCTCTCGTCGCTCTTCGTCGTCTCACCTCCACACACCGTTTCACTCACCCTTACCGTAGCCACGCGTCCTGCACTTCCCGCCGGCAGTTCTTGGTCCGCCTCGTGCAGCACCTCGTGCACCATCTCGTCATCTAGGCCCGCTGGCGCCGCCTCGGCCACCTCCTGGATCTGCCGCTGGGGATTCACCACTCGCGGACGCCGTTCCCCGTCTCCCGCGTTCGCTACTCCTTTTCCGCCTTCTTCTCCTCTGTGGGCGGGCGCGTCTTCAGGTAGATGTCGTTGCGTGCTTTCGCTTCGGCGTTTGTGCAGAACTTGGCTTGATGGCCAGGCTGGCCACACGCGAAACACCTGCTCCGCTTCGGGCAGGCCGATGCCCAGTGATCCGGCTGTCCGCACAGGAAACACGAGCCTCCACCTGTCGGCCCGCTGTGACTCTCTCGCTGCTGGTTCTGGTTCTCCTGTCCAACTGGCTTGACCGGTGCTCTTGCCCGCTGCGAGCTGCCATTGTCCTCCACCTTCTTCACGGTGGCCTTGTACTTCGGCTTCTTGGTCGGCGGCTCCGACTCATCGCCACTTGATACGGCCTCACGCCTCTTTCGCCCAGACGACTTCTTCGCTTCACCCTGTCGATCCTGCTGCCGTTTTCGCTCCTTCTTCTGCGCTTCCCAGAACCTCCCGTTCCAGGTGTGGCCCAGCAACGGTTCCCAGTTGCCCGTGTACTTGTTGAACCACCCTGAGGGGTTGGTGAAGAAGGCCGACTGTATCAGCTCCTTCTCCACGGCTTCGGCACTGTTTACAGCCGTCGTCGCCAGCTCGGTGTTTCCCATGCCGGGCCCCATCATGGTCTGGCTCATCGCACCAGCCGCCTGCATCATTTACGGGTTCTGCGTCGCTGCCCAGGTCTGCCCGATGTTCAACATGCCACGCGCCACGATGTCATTCGGGTCATCGATCTCGGTGGCCTGATCCACCGCCTCTTCCAACGTCTTGGGTCTTGGGTGCTGCTTCACCAACTTGCGTGTGGTCTTGTCCAGGCAGTCGTAGAACTGCGCCAACAGCACGCGCTCCTTCACCTTGTTGCGCCCGATCGCGTCGCGCAGACCCGCTGCGAAGTCGGCGTACGTCTCGCCCGGCCACATCCTCCGCCCGTGCACCCTCAGCTCCGCCGAAGACTTGTCCAGCTTCTCGCCGTAACGTCGAAGTAGAGCCGCCTTCAGCTACGTCCACGTTCATTGCTTCTTCTTGAGCTGCCGGTTGATGTTCACCCACCACTTGGCTGCGTTGTCCTGCAACTTGTTGCCGAGCAGGAAGTAGAGCGACCTGTCCGACCACTCAAGCCCAGTCTCCCGTGCACCCAGGAGCGCCAAGTCCACGCGGTCGATCCACGTGACGACCGGCATCTTCGGAGATGGCGAGAAGTTCGGCAGCTCCAGTTCCTTTAGGCTCTTGCACTGACGTGAGCTCTGGGAGCGCCGCTCGTTGTTCAGGTCGTTCACGGTTGCCATGTCGTCCGCGCCGCTCACCTCGTCCGCTGCCACCGGCTTCCTGATCGTCGGAGCTGCCGCCGCTGCTGCTGCTACTGTCGCTCTCGTCCGGTTGCCCGGGGCTCTCGTACTGCCCGTAGTGGTCCGCATCGCCATCGTCTGCGTCGCTGGAGCTGCTGCTGCTAGACGGAGGAGACTCGTCTCGCGTCGATCGTCGCAGCCGCGCTCCACCCCTTCGGCTTCCCGATGCTCGCGTGCTTCGCCTACTCGGCCTCGCTTCCCTTTGACTAGTCGTCGTCCGCGGGGCCGCACGCCTCTGACTGGTTCGGCTTGCGGTTGGGACCCTCGCTGTTCTCCGCACTGCTGCCGTCGCTACCGACCCTGCTCAGGGCACACGCGTAGACGGCACGTCTCCTGGTGACGCGCTAGTCCCGTAGTTGTTGGTGGCGCTGACAGCCTCTCGCCCGGTGTTGCTGTTGGCCATCGTCGCCTGCAAGTCCGTCACCATGGCCGTCAACTGCTGAATGGCCGTCGAGACTGAGGCCATACTCGTCATCCTGGATGCCGTGCCGTCGTGCTCGTCGCTCTCCTCCGCTTCGAGCACGGGCACTGGCTGCCATTGGCCAGCCTCCTGCTGCTGCCCTGTTTGCTGCTCGTCTTCCTCCGCCAGCTGGTGCCGCTCCTCCGACTCCCTGTCGTCGCTGCTGGCCGCGGCGTTGCTGTGGTTCTCCGAGTCCTCGTCGTCGTGGGGCGCCCTGTCGCCATCGTTCGTGGCCTTTCGAAGGCGCTGCCCGCTGCGTGTCGTTGCCATGCTGGCTCTTCCCAATACACTTGATTGTATGTCGCTTGCTTCAGTAGGCCCATGTATGACCACCATGTAACGAGTGTTGATCA
Source organism: Phytophthora pinifolia (assembly GCA_000500225.2). Classification (NCBI taxonomy): domain Eukaryota; phylum Oomycota; class Peronosporomycetes; order Peronosporales; family Peronosporaceae; genus Phytophthora; species Phytophthora pinifolia. The sequence continues at coordinate 12,018 of KV736273.1, read as the reverse complement.
CCTGCTCGTGGGTGGATCGTATCCTCCAGTGCTGACTGCTGTGTTGCTAGCTGCCACGGTCCCGCTCGCTACAAGACGAGACACAGTTGGCCACCTTCAGGTTGCCGGGCTTGCGCCCAATTTATTAACTTGCTAAGCCAAGCCCTGCTGTCACACGGCACTCGACTCGCTTCTCTCTCTCCTACTTCTCGTAGCCCNCTCTTCTCCTGGTGCCCGACTCTCAGCCGGCACGTTCAGAAGTGAGCCCTCTAAGCCTGAGCGCGCAGCGCAGAGCGCATCCACCCGTTCCCGGTAGCAGGGCTCCCCTTGCCTCGCTCTCAGCCGCTCCTTGCCTTCCCCACCCACGCTGTGCGACCCCTCGCGAAGATCGCGATCTCCGCACACCGTGGTCGGCAGCTGCTCGCACCCACCGGGCCAGCCGCCCACTTCGTCAAC
>KV736266.1:5872-18490 GCA_000500225.2 Phytophthora pinifolia | reverse complement strand
GCTGTGGAAGTGGAGGTAAACCCCAACATTGAGCCCATAAGCGCGACCAGGAGAGATCGGGAGAAGCGCTCATCAAATGCTAAGTTGAGAAGGATGGTGTACTGCACATCAATATGGGTGTTGCACAAATGAGTGACCATCATCGCATGAATGTGTACTGAGTAACGCACAAGCAACATCGCATTCCGTCTCGAAATGATTGCAATACCTTATCGAACTGTGTTAACATATCCTCGTGCTATCATTTAAAAAATCAGACCTCCGGTCTGATCACCACAACAACTCTGGATTAAAATCCAGAGAATAAAACTGTTGAAGAGAGGTTTTGGAAGGCGCCCACTGGCCAAAACAAAATCGGATAAAAGCTATTTATAGGGGTTTTGGAAGTACCCAATTGACGACCGTCCGACATGGCATTTCGCCTGCCGTCCAGCGGCACCTCACGGTCCCTCGCGGCGCTCGCTCTGCTCTCCGGTGGTACCTACGCCGCCGACGAAGCCAACGCGTACATGCCTGTAATGCTTCCTTCATTCGTAGCAACGTCCACTAACACCAGCGCTGCATCTTGCTCTATGTAGCAACGTTTTGTCACGTTCGCTGCGGGTGTTCACCACCGGGGGCCAAGTGGTCTGGGACTACCGTCTGCACTTCAAGGGCATCGAGAGGGATGACCCGAACTACCGCCCCAAGCTGCAGGAGCTGAACCAGCGCATCGCCCAGCGGCTGCTCCACTTGTGCTTCCAGAACGGCGGCATCTACACCAAGTTCGGCCAGCAACTGGCCACTTTCAACCACGGGCTGCCGAAGGAGTACACGGAGGCGCTGGCCCAGCTGCAGGACCAGGCCAAGCCCGTGGCCTTCGACAAGGTCAAAAAGACCGTCGAAGCCGAGATGGGGCGCCCCTGGCAGGACATTTTCAAGGAGTTCGACCAGAGCCCCATCGCGTCGGCGTCGATCGCCCAGGTGCACCACGCGGTGGGTCACGACGGGCAAGAGCTGGCGGTGAAAGTGCAGTACCCGCATCTGGAGTCGCAGATGAAGGCGGATATCCACGTCATCAAGTGGGCCTTCCAGCTCACAGAGTATTACTTCCCGGACGTCCAGATCCGGTGGCTCTTTCCCGAGTTCCAGCGCGCTCTGCAGTCGGAGGTTCGCTCCTGCTGGGGTGCTGAGCGCTTGGTGGTGCGATCCCTCGAACTAACCTGCTGCCTTGTCTTTATATGTTGCAGCTTGACTTTGAAAATGAAAAGAACAACAGTCGGCGCATCGCGGAGTGCCTGAAGCACAACCGCAATGTGCACGTGCCTGTAGTTTTCGATGACCTGAGCACCAAGAGGATGGTGTCGATGGAGTTTATCAAGGCGCCCAAGATCTCGGAGATCGACGCTATCAGCGAGCTTGGCCTGGACCCGCCCGAAGTCGCGCGTGTGCTGTGTGAAGTGTTCAGCGATATGATGTTTTGTCACGGGTTTGTCCATTGCGACCCTCATGCGGGCAACATCTTCGTACGCCGCAACCCGGATCCTCGAGTCCAGCGCAAGGCACAGATCGTCCTGCTTGACCATGGCCTCTACCGCGAGCTGGACGATGAGTTCCGCAAAACGTATTGCGATCTGTGGCGAGCGATGCTCATGCGAGACAGCGCTCTGCTGGAAGACTGCGGGAGGAGGTTAAACGTTGGAGAGCTGGCCAAATACTTGCCGCTGCTGTTTACGTACCGAACGATCAACCATAAGGGGCGTTTGGATGCATCGATGAGCGAGTCCGAGCGCCAGAAGCTTTCCGAGGATCTCAAGAATGTGCGATTTTCCAACGTACGTAGCTGCAACCTCCTTGCTAGACCTGGTTGAAAGCTCTTTACTGATAGAGGTCTGCGCAGGTTTCCGACTTCTTGGAGCAGCTTCCGAGGGATATGCTGTTCGTTTTCCGGACAAACAACATGATTCGAGCCCTGAACAAAGATTTAGGAGGAACTACCAGGTGAGACGAGAACCTTTGTGGATCAAAGCCTCATCTTCTAGCGGTACTGACACTCATCGTTGTTGTTACTGGAAACAGGGAGCGATTTTCAATAGTGGGAGACTATGCTGTAAGTGGGCACTCTACGTTTCATCCAGCTTCAGCTGGAGCGGGGATTTTGGGCTCGCTGGGCTACTGGTGGGAGCATTTCAACCTCGTGTTCCGCCTCCGAGTTCTTGACTATTGGATGGCTACTATCCAGTACGCCAGAGGTGAACCCACTAAGATCAAGCGTGTGGGTTAGTAAACTGCAGGAAGCTCAGGGTGCGTACCAAAGCTGCGCTGACAAATAGACCATCACGACTCATCGAATAAGTTTATTGAGTGCTGTCGACAGGCGGGGTGACCGGTTTCGAGCCTGAGAGGACCGAGGTGTGCTTGGTGCGATCGGCGTGAAGTCGGCCCGTCGAGGCTCGCTTGTTCCTTGAGATAGAGACTGCGGGCTTTCACGAGGGGAGTACGATAAAGACGGTAGTGCGGGGATCGCCACCGCGAGCTTGCGTCGGGGCGTTTTGGCGAAAGCAACGCTCGTTGAGACTTTTCGAGGCTCGTCGGGCAGAGCAAAGAGACTCCCGGCGCCGATAGAGGAGCCAACCTGCGCTGCCTGCCCTGGTGGCTTTCGTTGTCGCAGGATGTACGGCTGCTTGGAGTTCTCGAAGTACGACATGATCTTCTCGCGTAGTCGAGGGAAGTTGAATGGGATGGTGGCAAAATAGAGTGCTCCGTGGGCTAGGCATTCCAGTGCAACCTGCTGAGTTCTGGCCGGTTCCTCAGCATTGCCTCCGAATAGGATCACCCGGTTGCCCACGTGTCGCTGGATCGTTTGGAGTTTGGCCAGAGCAGTGTCGAGCTCAGTCCCAATGTCGAAGCAAACCTACAATGTCGAGATCCGCATATCGGGTGAACCTTGTTAGGAAACGATATCCACCCAGTCGAAGTTCACCAAGCTCACTTACCAGATCAGTTTCGAGTCCTTCATGTGACCGCAGGAGCTGGAAAAAGTCGCGTTCTGCTTTCGCAATGAGCACCGTTCCTAGACCTAAGAGCTGGATGTAGCGTCCAGTCACAGGCACGTTCTTGGCGCTCGAAGATCCCCCGATTACAATTGTTGGCACTCTGGGCTCCATCGAGATAGACCTGGCGACAACGAGGTCAGTGAGCCGTTTCCTAACGTAAGTTTTACGTACTAACGCACCTCTCTTGGTCCGGTCTCGAGCTTAGAATTCCTAGCGCGTCGTCGTCCCCATCAAACTCAATCGCAATATTGAGGGCGTCACGAGCCGTGTGCTGGTCGGAAGTGTCGTGATGGCCTATCTCATCCTGTAGGGTATCAATCTCAAGCCCGGTACTTGGACGGCCATGTCTCGAGGCTAGCGCAACTCTGGTATGTGTTGGATCGTCTGGCGCAGTATTATCTGTTGCTTCAATCGGGGGACCAAGTCCTGCCTTTTCGCCACCAACTTCGCTTGAAGACGCTCCAGCTTGAATGTTTTCTTGGGTAGAAATGGTAAGTTTTGGCTTCCGAGCCACCGATTTATCACCTCGTTGCCGCCCAGCTTCTGCAGAGTCGGAGGTCGGAACTGGAGGTGGAGGGGCAGACGCATGTACCTTCTCAAGACCATTTCTTTTCTTCTTTGCCTTCTCTTTCTTGTCGACGACGCCGTGGTCGGCATCATCTTTCACTGAGTGTATAGTCCCCTGCTCAGGTTGAGAAGAGCGAGGTAGAGATTCTTCAACTGGACCCGCAAGCTTGCTTTCGTGCTCTTGGGTCCCAGGAGCAGTGACAATATTTGGGATCGAGACGGCGAAAGAGCGGCTTGGTTTGCGCTGGATTGGACTCGAGGTTTTCCTCCCAGGGACCTTCCCAGCGTTTCCTGCGGCTTCCATCTCGACGTCTGTATCCTTCGCCAAAAGCGAAAGAAACTCTTCATCCCCACGCTTAGTACCGAGGAGCTCTACCTCATCGACGGATTTCAGCTCGTGGAAATCATGTTGAATGTAGTCGTTGACTTTGTTGCCTTGCACAGTGCCTTCCATCCATCGCTGAGCATCCTGAACGATGGAATCCCCAGTCCCGGTCACTACGGACGCGAAGAAGCCATCGTACACTTCCTCGATGTCTTCCTCGTCTTCGACGAGTATACCATGTACACTAAGCTCCAACTTGATCTGCTCCAGCATGACACCAGCGAGCGTCTTGAGGCTCTCGCCATCGCGCAGTACCAATAAATCATACAAGGCGTTGTATCGGTCTCGGATCTTCTCCTCCGGGAGCTTGGTGACGTCAATATCGACGCCAAACCTGACCAACTCCTTCCGAATGGCTGGGATTTCGGTTTGTCTCTCAATTGAAATGGCCTTTTCAATCAGAAAAGTCGAGCGAAGGGCGTTCACAATGCCCGCATCGGCGGTCTGCAGGTCGTGAATTGTGTTTAGTGGTCGGACGTAGCTAGAGCCGCTTGCACTCGCTCGAGTCTTTGCAGACACAAGACCACTTTTACTGTCGATCGTACTAGCATTTCGTTTACTTGATCGGCTCTCAATGGGGTGAGTCGCTGCCATGTAGTCATCCGCTTGCGTGTAGCCCCCAGTGCTACTCAACATGTTGCCAGAAGGCTGGGCTTGCCTCACACCAGCTTCATCTTTACTTGAAGAGTTGACGTCGTCTCCGCCTCCTCTGGTAGCCCCACCAACCGAATTCATTTGGCTATCGATACCTGCATCGGTGTGGCTGCTCTCGTCAGCTTCTCTCCTGCTCCCACCAGGTTGGGGGCGAGCGCCCGTTGCACTCGGCAATTTGCGCAGTACGTTGTTATCGAGGGCATAGTTGATGTTGGAAAACTGAAGCGCGATGCTTTTGAACATGGCCAGGAGCGTCTGCAAGTCCTGTCCGATCTTGTGGATCTCCCCCAGCTCATTCGGAAGAACGCCTCCACTGTTGCGCTGAAGGAAGTCAACTCTCTCGCGCTCGACAAGCTGGGGGTCGGCACGCGCTAGTTCCCCCACCGTCGTCATCCCAGTCGCTGCAACCACCCGCGCCACCGACACAAACTTGGGGATCGTCCGCAATGGGATCGACCTGACGACAACTTCAGGCTCGAAGTTGTCGGAAAGCGCAAGCTTGAGCTCTGCGCCATCCAAGAACACGGCAACCCGTCGGGTAATTCGTTTGGCCAGTAGATGGAGGAAACATTCGTACGTCTTCTCCTCGACATCGCAAGTCCAGACGTCCACGAGCTCGAACATGGCGGCGAAGAACTGGTCGAACGTCAACGCCTTCCCGTGGTGGCTGTCCACTTCCCAGTCGTATTGGATCTGCTTGTGAGCGAGCTCCAAGACAAAGTCGTCCCGCAACACTTTGAAAATGAGTAGCATGAGAGCCATATAGTCCTCTTCTTCCAGTTCTTCCAACGGAGGGAGGAGTGGTTTTATACCGGCAGCCGCTGCAGCTCGACGTACGCTTTGCTGGCCTCGTCGTCCTCGTCCTTGCTCGTCATCTTGGAGCTGCTGTTGGCGAATACGCTGCGCCAGCTCGGCTTGCTTCTTCCCACCGGCCACGCTCCAGAGAAACTCGATCCGGGTCTTAATCGACTCGGAAAAGCGAAGAGCTCGTCGCTTGACCATCGCACTCGCCTCATTGAAGTCTTTGTCGCCCTGCAGGTGGAACGGGAGATCGCACGAGCTGACGGACAGGAAGATCGAGCGCTGGTGGTCGAACTGCGCGTCTTCTCGCGACTCCGAGTACGTCACCGACTCGAGATCGGTCAGCACTTTGAACGAGGTCTGCTTGGCCAGGGCTCCTGTGGGCGAAGATGCGGTAGGAGAGAGCACTCGTGCTCCATCGGTGGTGACCAAGACGCCCTGGATGTGCTGGTTGAGTTGCAGGACGAGATTGAGGTCGTTGAAGATCTCGTTGGCAGCCATCGCTGCTCAGGCGTCAAGGCTCTTGGGGCTCTGTCCTCACTGGTAATTGAGTGGATCAGGCAAGAATAGCGCCGCGTTCGTTTCAACTAATCTTAACTCCCCAACGGAACTCTGGAAAGAGATTCTTCTCCGCTGGCTCGTGCGCAGGATCCCGCGAGACCCGGGCGGCTGCGCCATCGCTCGATTATCCCCCGGAAAACGCGCAGCTCCTCAGAATCCGAGTGCGGCCGCGGATGTTCAACTTTTCCTTACGCCCCAGCGGCGACAAAAGCTTCTCCGGTACGATCTACCGTTATATACTGAGAGTCCGGAACAAACTCACGTTGGATGCCTGGCGTGGTGCCGTGTAGAGGCCATCATCGACCAAATGTGCCAAGATCTCGCGTCCGAATCGGATGATATCATGGTCCAGGCCAAGAGCGCGCTCGGTCGAATCCAGAGCTACGACGGATGTCTGCAGCTAATTCAAAAGGCAGGTCATAGGGAAAGCCTCTTGACGTACGAATTGACTAACTTTCGCCCCCGGATCTTCTCCAAAACGCCAGACTATCCAAGAGCCAAACAACGACGAGCTCAAGACGGAGCTGGCTACCAAATTGTTTCCCAACGTGAGCACGATTCGATCGCTATACGAGCTCGCCATTGATGTCGGTACGGCCCTCGTGAAAGAAGCCCCTCACTGCAACTGGTCTAAATGCTTTCTCGGTGGTTCGTCCAGAAACTATCTTCGCAGCTCTAATTCAGATCTCCAGTCAAAAGTGTACGGTGTTTTGTTGTCTTCTGCTGCAACATTGCGAGGCAGCGTTGATAAAACCTGTTTGTCATTCAGCGACCAAGAAGGCGGCAGGTTTCTTAATGGACAAGATTGCGGGTCTGGTGGAATTTGCCGTGTCTTTCGATAGCATCAAGTCGAAGACTCCGGATATCCAGAACGACCTGAGCCACTTCCGGCGCTTCATTGCGGTTAACAATGCGGTTTCCAATCAGCTCGAGAGGTGCGTTCGACACACAGGCAAATGCTCACTCGTTGCCAAACTAATCGTACCCAAACGTATCAGTCTTGCTGACGCTCCGTTGAACGCGATGTCGTTCTTTGTGGCCGATCACTGCCCCATGCTCAAAGTACTGGTCCGAGCGATCGAGTGCGCCATGACCAAGGAACCGGCTGCAGTTGACGTCTCCGCTGTGCTGGCAAACTCTCGCTGTTCCTGTCTATCTGGTAGCAGGTGGGCAGCAGATTCATCCCAATTCGGCCTTAGCACCAAAACTGACTAACCTTTTGATGTTTTTTGTGTCGCTGGCAGACCAAAGGACGGTCGTCCTATGATGAACTACCTACGTGCCATGACGGGTGCCATCATCTTGTACGACCACACAGCAGTCCACGGCGCCTTCAGCTCGAGATCGGAAGTGAAGGTAGGGAACAAGTTGTTTGGGTTTGCATTTTTCGACTCGTCTCACGAACCCCCTTTTTCCAGATCAAGCGGTGCGTGAAGGAGCTGGTACAGTGGAAACAAAACGCGCACGGAGCAACATCGGAATTGCTCGACGCCATCAAGTACTGCAGTCTGCACTACAACGATTCCTCCACCCCCGAGAAGATCCGGACACTGATGGACAAGTAACACAGCAACACACCTCCCACATGGCTACGTGCCTTTCAAATCGCATAATTTTGTTTAACAAACTGGAATATGATATCCTAGAGGTATAATCATTCCCAATTCTGTTTTTTACTCTTGCAAGGATGCGCCTCGTGATCGATACCGACGCCGGCGTCGACGACGCCGTGGCCATCCTCATGGCCCTCCATGCCTTCCCAGGCGACCAAGTGGTGGGAATCACCACGGTTTTTGGCAACGTGGACCTGCACCAGGCCAACCACAACGTCAAGCAGTACGTCGCTCGATTGATACACTTACCAATTGGTTCTCAATGAGAACGAAAAAAAACGCTTTTCTGCAGCATTCTCGAGGGCGCAAAACGCACCAACATCCCCATTCACAGCGGGGCGTCCAAGGCGATGGTCGCCAGTGTGAACTACAAAAAGTGGGCGGTGAGTCCCAGCTCTAGTGGACGTCCAGTTCAAAGAAGTCGATGGACTGAATGTTGTTGCCATCGTTGCACCTGCAGGGTCACGGCCCAGACGGACTTGGAGGCGAGTCTGGAATCGTAGAAGCGTCTATGGCGATTGCCCGGCGTAACGAAGCTGTGCACGCGCTCATCGATCTGGCGCACACGTACAGCGGAGAGCTGGTGATCGCAGCCTTGGGACCGCTCACGAACATTGCTCTGGTCATTCTGCTAGACCCGGACTTCATGTCGAACGTCAAGCAGCTGGTGGTCATGGGTGGACTGTCGCGCGGCGAGGGCAACCACACGGCGCACTCCGAGTTCAACGTAAGCTGCGACCCCGAGGCCACGGACATCGTCTACCAGCACTGCACTGCCAAGAAGCTCTACGTCGTGCCGTTCGAGACGTGTTTGGACAACGCGCTCCCATGGGAAACCTTCGACCGAATCTTCCATCAGGAGGCGAACGCTCATGGCGAGTACGTCAAGAAGATCTGGAAGTTCACGCGGTCCTTCTGCGAGCACGAGGGCTTCTTCCCGTGCGACGCCTACGCCATTGCCATCCTCCTGCACCCGGAGTACATCAAGACTGCGCCTGCATTGAAAGGCCGCATTCACTTGGCTCCGGACGAGAAGCGCGGCGCCTGCATTTGGGACAAGGACTGCTCTCTCGAAGATGCCAATGTGACTCTCGTGACCGAGATTGACAATCGCATCTTCGAAGACTTGCTGCACCACCTGGCGGCTTAACGAAGTGGCACGGGGATACGGTAACCAGCACCGTTCGGCTTTTTCATTGATCGCTTAGCTGGGATGTGTCCTCTATCCGCGCCAGACATATCTGGGACCAGGACTATTTCGGATCACTTACCACACATACAAATTCAAGTTAATAAGCAAAAAGCAGGTGTACGACACAGCACGAAAACTGGGCAAGCGATTACCTTTTTAGCAACATGACTCGATACACACAGGACGATTTCTCTTCACTATACGAACGTTGTCTTACTTGCAGTTGGTTTTGCCGGCGATGAACTTGCCGTCGATCGAGTTCTCGCAGCCACACTTGCCTGTTTTGGGGTCCTTGATGCAGCCAACCCCCTTGCCGGAATGGGTTCCTTTGTCACTGTTTGCAAGCACACATACAGCACGTTGGCATCTCAGTGATTTTCTTTTGCTCAGACAAGCTCACGTCTTACCTCCAGAAGAACGTCCAACAGTCCTTGTTTGTCTTCATCTGCTTCGATGTCGGGGCGGTGCACGTGTACGCGGCGCAGGTACCGTACGGGTAGCCGTGGTTACCGTCGTACTGGTGGTCTTGCACGAACACGGCAAAGGTCTGCTTTTCGTGCGTGCGCGTGTTGTGCGAGCACTCGGCGGCCTGGATGGCCTCGGAGACCTTGGCTACCCTGCAGTTGTAGGCGCTCGGACACTTGCCTCTCGTATGGGAGGTAGCCGGGTCCAGGGTTGCGGACACGAGCACGGGGGCGGCGAGGAGAGCGAGGGCGAGGGAAAAGCGCATATTGTCGGTGATGCGAGTCCTTCGGAAAAGAGGGAAGTGAGCATGGCGAGCAGCAAACTACTGACAGTGCATATTGACGACAAGCACATCGTTCAAGATGACGCACGTAGTTGGTTGATTGCCAGATACGCGCCCAAGCAACGAGTATGTCGGTCGATGCTTAGGCACGTACTATAACGTGCTGTCTGTAGGCCTGCTAACAGTTTGCGATTGTACGTGACCGCGTTTTTGCGGGCAGATGTCGGCCGGCCGCTGAAAAGTGCAGTCTGTTTTGAAGCAAATCGTCACGTCCCGCTTGCTACTGTAGTACTATTAATAGTACATGTATACGGTAATAGCAGCGAAATAAATGGACAGCGAAACGTCTACCCACGTTGTGGAGTTGTTGGGTTGCCCACAATCAACACCTGCTCAATCCGCTCTTGCATATTCCTGGGATTGACTTCAGCTTTGACGTGCGTGCGGCGTCGACACTTTTCCCATCGTTCCAGTGCTTGATGCAATGCACGAAAGTATTTTGCCGTGCATGAAAGCCCTGCTATCAGTATTTACACTTAGGCTTGGGTGGTGTCCGTTGCCGTGGCAGTCGGGGGCTTCTCGAAGATAGCGTGCACCCACACCCGGAAGCGAACAACGTTCTGTTGTCGGTTGGCGTACTGGCGACGAATGTACTCGTTCTCCACGGGAACGAGCCCTGCCTCGGTAAATAAATCCTCCACCTCCTCTGTCGTAAAGTAGTACGCGCGTGTATTGTCCTGGCGAACGTAGAAGTTCTCCTGCAGCTTGCAGCCCGTGCGAAAGCGAAGCTGAGCCTGGTCGTATCGGCCGTAGTCACGGAAGAAAAGTTTGCCTCCGGGCTTGATCGCCGCCACCACCTTCTTCACGGCGTCCTGCATCTTGTCCGGGTGCAGGGCCGACAAGCAGAACAGAAAGAGCGCAAAGTCCACGCCGCCCTTGGCAAACGCCGCATCGGGAAGAGAATCGTTCGTGATGTCACACACTGACGCCGCCACGCGAGCTTCGTCGTACAGCGGTTGTTTCTGCCATAGGAGCCACCAAATAATCAGTTTAAACCACTGTGCACACATCGATCCCAATGAGGGCAAACGGCACCTTCAGCAGCTCGATAGCCGAGTCGGCAAAGTCGATGGCCACAATGTGGAGGGCCGGGTTGATCTCCAGCAGAGGCAGCGCTGCGTTGCCCACGCCGCTGCCGACTTCCAGGAGTGTCCTGGTCTCATCGCCCTCGGGAACCACTCCCAGGTCCTTGAACACTAGGTGGAGGTAGTGTCTACAGCACGAACAAGTTAGTTCGAGCTCCATGCTCGTCAGTCTGTGGAGCTGCCCACCTGTCCTTGTAGAAGTTGGTGGAGTTGCGCTTGTAGAACTTATCCCAGCTCTTGGACGCCTCCTTTTCGTACTTCTCTGCACCACGCAGCAATAGCGTCAGCCCCTGCGCTCCTATCAGCCTCCCATTTGAAGTCGCCACGCACTCTGCCAGAACTCGGGGATCGCGGTCTTGTCCTGGCTCAGGTGCTCACGCGCCAGCCGCTCGCGCTCCTCCGTCCACACATCGTCGCACACCACGCGTTCTGGATCCTCCAGCACGTGCTTGCCCACGCCAGCCTTCTCCACCAGCTCTTCAAGCTTCTTGTTCGTCGGGTTGCTGTTGCCGCTCATGGTCTCCACCGGAATGGCTTCACGCTTGCCAGTCAATTTGCCATAAAGTACAAAAGCTACGTAAATACACAATTGGGTAGTAATAAACACTACGATCTTGAAGAGGCGCATCCCCGAGTGACGAAGCTCGCGATGGACACCATCCCGTGCCGCGGGGCCAAGATCTGCAGCCCGTTCGTGGCCGGCAGTGGCACCATCCACTACGTGTCTGCAGGCACAGGCGAGGTCTTCCGGTTCCAGGCGCCGGACTCTCACACAGCGGTGGTTTTCTCGGGCGGGGAGCCGCTGGGCGCCCAGTTCGACCACCAAGGTCGCCTGCACGTGGCCGACTGCGCGCACGCCGCTATCCTTCGCGTGGATGACGCCGCGCAGCCCGGAGTTATGGTCAAGGCGTACGAGGAGCGCGCCTTCCGGGGTCCCAACGGCCTCGCCTTCGCTTCGGACGACACGCTCTACTTCACGGACAGCGGGCCCCTGGGCGAGACGACGCTCGAGAAGCCGCGCGGTAGCGTCTTCTGCATTGCGCAGAGCCCAAGCGGCGGCCAAGTGCTGCGGCCGCTGCTCATGCAGTGCCTTGCGCACCCGTGGGGGATCGCGGTGGCCCCGGCCCGCGGGGCTCTCTTCGTGGCAGAGACCATGCAGAACCGCATCTTGCGACTCCAGCAAAGACCCAGCAACGCCTACCACGCCAGCGTCTTCTACCAGTTCTCAGGTGGGCTCGGGCCTTCAGGGGTGGCGTGTGCGAGCAATGGCACCCTCTACGTGGGGCACTACGATTTCTCAGGTAACAATGGTGAACTCACGTAAAAGGTGGTACTGACTGCGCATGTTGATCAGGTGGTAGCACCAGCACTGGGAAAATCTCCGTTATCGGCGCTGATGGGATCCTGAAGCAGACGATGGAGGTCCCAGGCACGGAAATCACAGGGCTCTGCTTGAGGTGAACGACGTTGGTAGCGTTGATGTCTGTTGTGTGGCGTTCTTGCTAACGTCCTTGCTTTTCTTCCAGCGCCGACGAGGACACTTTAATCGTCACGGAAGCATCCACCAACTCGATTCATCGACTTCCGCTTCGATGATGATACCTACGAAGAACTGACCTCGCTGTGCTTGTCGCTGGGAGAGGCTTCACCCGAAAACAACTCCTTCAAAAGAGCCTGGGCTGCTTGAGGAGTGTGCTTCAGGTACCTGGAGGCGTGCTTCCGGGAGAACTGGATGACCGAGTTCCTATCCATCAGAATACAGACAGACGTGAGGACCACGAAAGTCAAGATCCCAATTGCCAACTTACTTTTCGTAAAAGGCCTTGTACGCAGGGATGATCGTGTCGACAGCGGTGCGAATTAGGTCAGCGAGATTGGTGACGACCGCACTCACAGCCTTCGACTTTACCCACGGAT
>KV736252.1:2271-16309 GCA_000500225.2 Phytophthora pinifolia | reverse complement strand
AGACTGGAGACAAGCATGCAGTAGATATTTAGGCTACACACGTAGGATGCTTGATCGTACGGGGTAGTTTTAGCACGGGAATCTCGCCAGTGCGGCCTCTTCGCCTGCTACAGACAGGTCGTATTCTCCAAAATGGAATCTTCGGCAAGGTGGAAAAGCAAACACGCCGGAAGGTCTCGTGTTTCCTACAGCAAACGCGAATTACGGTGAAGATATCTTCCCCGATAAGTCCATACGACACTCTGCTACCGTAGATCGCTTCGAAGTTCTCCGTCGTAGCTCGAAACGAACTTGATCTTCGCTCTGGTGTATCGACCAGACCTTCAACGTTCCGAGCCAGATCTCAGCCTGGAGATAAGACAATCGACGCGGCGTAGTTAAGTAGACTCGTCCGATTCGGAGGAGACGGCAGCACGAAGATGTTGCAAGAGCTAGCTCCAGGCGATCGATCACCTGCGTGCTGATCGTATGGTTGCTTTTTCAATTTCAGATGGGCTCGAGCTTGTCAGCCAAGCCAAGGGCGGCAACGAACTGGTAAAACCCGAAAATGACTTCGACAGCGCTTGGACCGTTAACCGGCTGAGAATCTCTGGTTTGGAGAAGCGTCTAGCGATGGCGTATCAACTCCTTCTCAGCTTGCGTCTGCGTAGCGCTGGCAGCGCTGTCCCTGTGCATGGTGGTCCGCAATCCACTGAGACGGCGCCGACGGGGTCACCAGCCACCGTGATGCAGGAGCTCGCGCTGCCGACTAGAATCCACTCGGAAAATGCCGGATTGTGGTCACACGTGCTGCTGCGCGGCGTGGACCACGATAAGTACGTTGGCCCTATTCCAGTTAGAACTCCTTTTCGTCGAGTGAATTATTCTCGTTTTTCAGAAATGTACTGCTAGTTTATTGAGCAGCAGTCGTCGCGGTTAAGTGATGCGTGGATGCCAGGCGAATCCTGTTCAACAGTCTCAGAGCGGTGCGCGAATACATGCAGTCTACCGCAGATAGAGAAAGTCCGACCACCGTAACACGGCAGGGATTTTGGAGGAACAAGGCTGGAGGACCGCGAAAACGAAGAGGACAGACTACAGGACTTCAAGACTGAACAAGCACTGTCGCTTCATGGTACGAAGTACAGTGGCGTCCGGGTGGCGGCGTTGCTTGATCTCGGCGTTGCCCGCTCTGGACGCCGAGTTGCCGCTGGAGAAGCGTAATAGCTGGCGGTGCGCACGCGAACCTCTCGCTCGAGTTTTTGAGAGTCACACATCACACACACTCCTGTGAATCATGGGGGCTGTGGATGATGGAGACAAGTGCGGACATGTCGATTTGGCGTGAAATTCACGGTGAACACTGATGGCGAACGTGAGTTGGCAGGCGCAGTCCTCGCCGTCGTCACGGGCAGGTGAAGGATGTCACGGTCAGGTGCTGAGACGCCAACCATACAAACGCCCATATATTTACCAACCGACCACGGCGACCGACCAAAAGCCAGCTGCAAAGTAGCGGTTTCAAGGCGGTTTTGCAGCAGTCGCCACATATCTTGTTTCACGTTGAATTTAGTCTCTATTCTAGATTTTGTATACTATCAGAATCAGAGCGAATCGGTTGCGACAGGGTATATATTCCACTGACAGCCTCCAGACAAAGACGTGACGCCGCTATCCGCAACGAAAGACGCACACAACGGAACAAAGAGCGAACAAAGCGGCAGCAACAATACAAATCTCTAGTGTGAAAACCGATAAGCCCAAGTCAGCCATTGCCGCATCCACCGACAAGAGCGCAAGCCCCCAAGAGAATCGCCAGCAGCAGCACAGCCCCCAGCACTGGTACGTAACCCACCTCCCCGTCGGGGGAGTTCATTGCCTCCGCCGTTATGTCTCGCTTGTCCCACGCCCGTGTCGCCAGCGAAAAACGCCCCCCGGCGTAAGATGCAGCAAGCAAGGAGCACACGCTCGCAGCCGGCAGTCGTGAAGTCTGCCAGTGAGCGCAGGGTTGCTCTTGTCCTCTCGCTGGTCTTGTGCTGCCCCCAGCGCTGACGACTCGAGGCTCTCGGCAGTGATAATTGTTGCAACATAACGGAACACTAACCGCGATTGAACCTCCGTCCCGTGTCTAGAAAACTGCACGCTCGCAAGGAAGCATTGCGACTAAAGGAAGCATAAGCGACTTCAACACCAGCACTTGAAGTTAGTAGCAGCATGCCCAAGCGCAAGGCCAACTGGTGGCCGCCCAGCATCCTCTCGGACCCGGACGTGCTCAGTGTGGACGACGAGGGCCGCTTCGTGCTGTGCAAGATCTGCCATGTGCACTACGCCGTGCACGGCGGCAAGAAGCCCAAGCCCGTGATCATGAACTCCAACTTCCGCACGCGCGCCTGGGATGTGCACAAGGAGCGCACCAACTCGCACCGCCTGCAGAAGCAGCAGGAGCGGCTGCAGCAGGCCAAGCAGCAGCAACAGACAACAGATCCGCCCACCCAGCAACAGCAGAAGCAGCAGATTCAACCAGTGCAGACGCCGCAGCAGCAGCGGCAGGCGCTGCAGAGCCAAGCGCAGGGAAAGAAGCAGCCACAGCAACAGCAACGGCTGAAACTCCCAGCGCAGGCTCAGCCCCAGCACACCAAGGCCTCGCTGGCGTCCCCAGCACAGACTCAAACTCAAGCGCCACCCCACCAGGTACAGAGGCCTCCCACTCAGCTGCAGCCTCCGCCACCACAAGCTCCGACGCCGCCGTCGACTGGCGAGACCCAGGCTCTGCAGCGGAGACGGCAGCAGCAGCAGCAACAACAGGAAGGGACCAAGGACGCTGGCCTGGAGCGGCTGCACGCAGCAGCCCGGGATAGCGCCCTCGAGCGCCCCACAAGGGCTGCCAGCGCAGAAACCATCACGACGGCAGAGCCACGCAACGGAGCGTCGACTGCCGCCGGCAAGCGCCCCGCCTCGGCGATGCCCGTCGGCACGCCGGCGGCTTCGAGACGTCGCGTGTTCCACGCGGGCTCGCCCGGCTCGTCGATGCAGCTCATCGCCGAGTCGGAGGCGGCAAGACGAGCCGCGAACGAGAAGCATTCCTTCCTGGAGCCAGGCAACGCCAAGAGAGCGCCCCCTGGCGGCCATGCCTTCGCCATGGAGCAGGCGGACAGCTCGGCGCGCTGGCGCCACATGCACGACGACGTGAGCCGCGCCCTGAATGCAGCTCCGTGGAGGCGACGGCAAGGGCCGGCATCGTACTCGAGCGGCGAGCTGCGCGCGGCGAAGACGCTGGCGCAGACGGAGACCGGTGACCTCGGAGGGAACAACAGCGAGCGGGTGGCCAAGAAGCTCCGGTCGCTCAACGCCGAGTACCGCGCCAGCAACATGCGCCACGCGGACGGCAACAACATGCGCCACGACAACGTGCGCGGAGAGGTCTTCGACCGCCGCAGCGCTGGCTACAAGGAGTACTGGGGCACGCTACGCGACGTGTACACCTCGTCCAGCGGCGGCTCGGGCTCGCGCACCACGGCGTCGTTCCGGAAGGCGCTGCACCGCAGCAACCCATCCGCTGCTCCGCTTCGTGAGGAATCCAAGGAGACGGAAGCCGATTCCACGACACCGGACGACTCCGGGTCCAGCGAAGACGCCTTCAAGCCGACGTTGGTCGTTCATGATGCCTCGCTCATCGACGCGATCGAGAGACTCACGGACGCCACGACCAAGCAGATTGCGAACATGTACCAGAAGGAGACGTCAAGTAGCCGGGAAGCGCTGGCAGGCCTGACCTCCGTCATGAAGGACCTGCGTGTCCAGCACGGGGACGCCTTTGGACGCATCATCGAGCTGCAGGAGAAACATCTCAAGGTGATGGAGGGCATGTTGCAGATCAAGTTGCGCAAGGAGGCCGCGCGGGATGCGCAGAGCAGCCGCAACAGCAACGGAAGCACCAGCAGCTCCGGCGGCAGCAGCGTCGAAAAAGCAACCTGATCGAAGAACAGTGGTGTATAAAGTAAGGAGGGGACCGCCGTATGGCCCCCCCGTTCTTTTCTCGCGGGATCCGCCCGAGAGCAAGGAATAGTGAGTGACACAGTATATAAGTTTGCGCGAGTGCGCAAGCGTGCATACCTCGGATTCCGGGAAGGATGGTCGTCTTTTGTGTCGAGTTGTGCTGATGGCAGCCCTGTACTGCCAATCTACACAGGCAGTGGTAAAGCCCACGAGCTTGCAGCGCTGCGCCGGCCACCAGCTCTGCAGATAAACAAGCATGAAGGCGCTAGTGTCGGTGTTTACGTCTGCGTCGCTCTCGACTTCGGCTCCGACTCGGACTCGAGCTGGGCGAGCGTCTACGACTGCGACTGCGACGGTGCTGCCGTCCTCGACTCCTGGAGCGCGCTCGCTCTCTTCTCTCTCCAGTTCGCCTTCTATCTGGGCTTTTCTCTCGCCTCCTTGTCCTCGATCCCCTCTCCTCTTTCTCTTTCTCCTTCTCCATACTCTTCTGAAGCAGCTCCTTCAACTTGCTTCGGATCTGCACATACCCGACATGCACCTTGCCACCAAAGTGGTCCGCCAGCCTTTGCTCACTATCGAAGATGCTCAAGAAGGCGCCGCACACGTCGCAGACCCTGAGCTGTTGGTTGACGTCCACTACTCCACTATTACTCAGACGTAGCAGCTCCCTCCTCTTCCTCTTGAGCATCTCCACCTTCTCCATCGTCTGCAGAGACCTGGCGTCGCCTGCATTGGCAGCCATGGCCGCTGTGTCTTGCACGTCCTGCGTGATCTTCAAGATCTTCTCTCGGTCCTGGTCGCCATCCTCAGCCAGACGTCGCTGAGCTCGAGCGATCTTCTTCTCGACTTCAGCCAGCATTCTCGACAGCTCATTGGCCAGCTCCTGCTCGTAGCCCAAGTCCTCGTGCTTCTCGTCTGCGTAAGCTTCGCGTAACTTGGGGAGATGCAGCAGCTCACACGCGCCTCCGGCATCCTGCTTGGTGTTCGGGAACAAATCGCGCGGACAAAGACCGCACAGGAAGGCCTTGCACACGCGCGGGTGGCGGAAGTCCAGCGCTGCGTCATCGGGCCTGTCCCCGTCACGGTTCAAGCCCATGAGCGCGTCCAGCAGTGCCCGCTGCGCGTCCATTTTGGCAGTAGAAAATGAAGATTCTAACATAAATTTAGGTGTACAACATAACTTGTCGTTGACGTGTACCACATCCACGTTGAAGTTGTTTGCTACAAGTCGTCGGGTTTCTCCCAGGAGGACATGCCGGTCTGCTTGTTGAAGTAGAAGGGCTTGCCAGAACCTTCGTCCCATTGTTCAGTCCACGCGGAGGGCTGCGGCGCGTCCGGGTCGACTGCTTTCTTCTTCTTGGCCTTCTTGCCCGTGAGCCGGGCCTTCTCGCGCTCGGCCTCGTCGACCTCGTCCTGCTGCTGCTTGGCGAGCTGCTCCTCTAGGATGCTCTCCTCGTCGCGCATGGCACTGTCCACGACGGCTGCACCAGCTGCGATCTTGTCCACCAGTTCATGCGTCTTGGCCATGAGCTTCGCGCCCGCCGCCGACTCGACCACGGTCTGCTTCACCTTGCCGGCCATCCGTTCCACGAGCGTCCCCTGTGGCGCCGACGCCATCGTCCCGTTGGCCGTCTTCCAAGCTGCAGGCCAGATCGGCTTCAGCTCCACGGGATAGTTGCTCTGCACGTGGAGGCGGAACGGGCCCTCCATAGCGCTCTTGTAGGCGGCCACCAGCAACGTGTACGTGCGTGCTGCCAGCTCGCAGTGCACGCGGACTTCTCGGTTGCGGGCCGGCACTCCGCTGTGAGCCGCCACGTTGTCCTGGTGGAGCGTCGTCACCCGCCGCGCTCGGTCCTTTTGGTCCGGATGTGCCACAACGTATACGGCTATCGGCAGCACCGTCACGGGCGCCATGCCGCGCGAGTCCACCTGCGTGACCGTGATGATGACCTCTGTGGGGCGCGACACAACCAGCGAGAAGTGCGGGTTGTTGTCCAGCCCCGAGCAGCCGGGGTTGTGCCGTGTCGGCAGGCCGCTAGCTGTAGCGTCTTCGCGTGAGAAGCGCGCGTCCATGGTCTTGACCGTCCACTTGTCTGGGTCGTAGTAGCGGCACACGTACAGCGCCCGGAAGGCGTGGCAGAAGTCGTCAAAGCTCATCCAGAACGTGTTGTCATCCTCCGTGTCGTTGCCCTTGCGGATGCCCAGACGCGTGCGAAGTCGACGCGTCCAGAGCCGCGAACTATCGCTCCAGTCGCCCTTCCATTCCTGGTGGTCGCCTGGCGGGTTTCGCAGTTGCAAGAGCTGAGCGCCGTCCACATCGCGCACGTCGTAGACCACGTAGCAGGCGTCGAACACCAAGCCCGACGCACGCAGCGCTGGGTCGGCGTGCTCGCTGGGCAGTGACGCTGCGCCTAGCAAGAAGCGGTTCCTGCGGAATAACTTCAACTGCTGCCACAGCGTCTTCTTCAACGCGCCACGCGCGGCGGGCGCCAGGAACACTTCCTCGCACTCGCAGCCTGACAGAGCCCGCAGTGCGTGGTGCACGTAGCCGCTTTCGAGCGCAGCATAGCCACCGTAGTATTTCGCGAACGCCTTCTCCACTAACGGCACCCAGAGCTCCTCAAAGTCGCGGCTGTGCGCGAACGCCGCTCCAGCGCTAAGTGAAAGCTCAGCGCCTCCATCGGCTTCCAAGCCAGCGCCTTCGCGCTCGGCCGAGTCGTAGAGAACCGGGAAATAGTCGTCCACGATCACAGTCTCCCACTGCCCGTTCTGGAAGAGACGCAAGGCGTAGGCACCCGTGAGAGACGTCTGCTTGGTCACGAACAACCGATCGATGAGCGCGTCCACCTTGCCGTCATCCACACCCCCCGACGCTGCCATAATGCTCAGAGCACTAAGCAGCCAAGCATCGTCGAGACGCCCGACACGAACGTCATCGGGATCGGTGCCGCCATCGAACAAGCCCGAGGCGATGTTGATAGCCGACGACACTTTCCACTGCGGAGCGATCTCCGGTTCGTGCGAGCACCCAGTGAGCGACGTGGCGTCTGGAGGGAATTCGCGGTCGACGAACTGCAGAGATCGGCCGTATTCGCCTGGCACACACGAGTAGCCCGACTCGATCTCCAGCAGAGCTTCTCTCGCGTTCACGATCCCTTCGTCGTATCCTGCTTTGCTTTCCTCCTCTTCCACCAGGATGCCTTCGCTTTCACGACGAAGACGTCGAGCCAAGAACTCCTGCATGCGTTGACGACACTGCTCGCTTTCGCGCGGTGCCCAGTATTCACGCAGCTCCTTCTGAGCTGCAAGCGCCGCACGGTCTTCAGCATCCACGATAGCATCGGTACGCTCCATTTCTTCGTTAAAGGCAGCTTTGAGCGCGTGGAATCGAGCCCGAGCCTCGGGGGTGAGCGAGAGCAGCCAAACAGCCACCAACGGGATGTCGATGGACGCGAATGAGCTGGTCCGGAAGACGTTGGCCGGAGGGCTGATGCCGTTCGACATGAGCTTGAAGCGGTTCTCCCTCAGGAACTTCTGGAACAGGATCTTCTCGCGACTCAATCGAGCGTCCGACGCCGTCAACATCAGCAGCTGGAGGTGAATCACACACCGCGTTTCTTCGTAGAACTCACGATCCAAGGCGGCGTCGAGCTCGGGTAGCTGCAGCAGCAGCTCGACCAGGTCTCGTGGCGGTGCAGCAGGCGTCACGTCAACCTGTCGACTTGGCTGGGAAACGGTGAGAGCTCTCGTACTGACTCCACGTTCCAGAGTGTCTGCCTGTTCATCGGCAGCCTGGGACTCGACCGTGTCGGCCTGGTGTCGCCGTCCCCACGTGAGCGTCGATGGCAAGTACTTCCACCGCACGTACCGAAGCACTCGTGGAGGCACCGTGAAAGCGTACAAGAACCCGAGCGGCCCCACTCCGCGCTGGAAGACGTCGTGCTTGACTTCTTGCCACGATAATAGGCCATCGGTTCGACGTACTTGGAGGCCGTGGATCGTTGTGATGACTCGAGTCTGGCGATCCACGTCCTCGATATCGAGCGCAATGTCCGCACTCGTCCTTCGAGGCTCTGCTTGAGCAGCTTCGTCCTCACTCTTCGGCTCAGGCTTGGCCCCTTTCTTTCTACTGGCGAATACCGATGCGGCACCTCCACCGTACGCGATAGACTGGAACTCGAGCTCCGCTTTCTTCTCTCGACGCTCTTGCTCGACGAACTCTGGCGACTCGAGGGTGAACGGCTGACGCCGTCGGTTTGACACGGCTTGAGCGGCTTCGCTAGCGTCTTTGAGGATCATTTCATTCACGTACTTGGCCGCGATGCCCATTTGTACCGGCGTGACGGCGCACAAGTGAGCGGTGACGCCGGCGAAGGCTAGCAGAACGAGACTGCAAAGCCCCACGCCGAAACCTAGTGGGTCGAAGAACATGACGCCAGTCACGCCCCACAGAAACGATAGTAGGAAGACCATGTAGAGCGGCAGGACGTTGTGCGTCTCGTCCACGACGTTGTTGGTGAAGGCGTTGTACGAGAAGACGGGGAAGAGGTACGGTGAGTAGAAGACCGACTCGTCGGCCGAGCGCTTGGCCACGATCCACCCAGCGACATACTGCATCGAGTACTTGAGCAGGAGCACGAGGAAGACGATCGAGAGACAGACGAAGAAACTCATCCCTGAAGCGAGAGCTGCGACGAGAGCAGCGGCGGTCACGGCCAGGACGATGAGGCTGGCCTGCTTTTGGTAGACAGGAGCGAGATAGCGGTCGTTCTCGACCCATTTCACGACGTAGTACGTGATGAAGAGGAACAGAGCCAACAAGAAGGTCAGGACGCCACCGAACGCCATGCTCACGAACACGTACATCTCGAAGATCCAGACCACAATGGCAGCCATGCACGCGCCTCCGATCCGGCGAATTGGACGCGTGATGACCCAGTTCTCGTCCTGCCAGCGACATAGCGTCACAGCGAAAAGCAGGAAGATCGGGTAAAGCACCAGGACGGAGAGAATCGCGAGCGACTCGACTTGGTTCACGTTGCATTTGAGGACGGCGAAGAACAGCACAAACCCCGTGATCCAGGCGAGCACCGCACTGCCGCCAAACGAGACTTGCATGTCGGGCGTAAAGCTGGCCGTCTTGAAGTACTTGATGGTCGGGAAGAGCGTGAAGATGACGACATAGCCTCCCGTCCAGATGAGTTGTCCGAGCCAAGCCGGGTTCTCGGTAGCAGTCAGAATCATCCCGTAAAGCATGATGAGGAACAGCAGCGCGAAGAAGCAGCCGAGCGTCATGTGGTCCTGCGGAAGCAGGAAGCCGTGCTTGTAGGCCTGGTACAGCGTCATTTTACTGAAGTCGATAGCGCCATCTCCACCAAGCGCCACCGTCTTGCGTCGAGCCAGCACGGCCAGGTTGGTAGCGTTATCATCCAGTAGTGGCTTCTCCAGGGCCTCCTCGTCCTCCTCAAGAGCGGTGTTGGCCCCACCCGTCCTGTTCAGCAGTGGATTCGCCGTTGGCGAGAGGTTGTCCACTTCCCGATACTTCTTCAGCCAAGTTTGACGCGAGAACAAGGCACGCCACCCGGTTTTCCCAGCAAGGAGGTCTCTCAGCATCGCGAAACGAGGCGCTTTTGCAGGCTTGATGGCCAGAGTCGTGGACAAACTCCCCGCTCCTTTCTCGGTGATGGCAGGAAGTTCCCCAGGCGGTTTTGCCAAGCTTGTTACTGCGCTTTTGCTGTCTCCGTGTGCTGGTATGCTTCGTCCAGGGAGCGTCAGGCCCAGCTTCTTGGTGGGACTCATGACCCCCGCCGCTTTGCCTCCTACCAGCCCCAACAAGCTCTTGGACGGGAGTGTCGGCATCTTGAACGTCTCGTCGGCACTATCGAAGACGTGGTTGTTGCCTTTGCCCTTCAGAGGGGGGAGCACGAAGGTCTCCCGCATGAGTTCGGCCTCCTTTTCCAGCGCAGCCTCCGCGTCCAAGAAGCCACCGTCATCGTCGTCATCGAGCACGTCTTCCTCGTCGTCTTCGGGCGGCCAAACTACGAGACGGTAGTCGTTCTTCGTCCACTGCAAGTGCA
The DNA here is from genome assembly GCA_000500225.2 of Phytophthora pinifolia. Classification (NCBI taxonomy): domain Eukaryota; phylum Oomycota; class Peronosporomycetes; order Peronosporales; family Peronosporaceae; genus Phytophthora; species Phytophthora pinifolia. Next base: position 6,257 of record KV736252.1, on the reverse strand, counting down.
CTGCCAACGACAGCATGAGGATCAGCGGAGCGAACACCGACGAGACCAGAATGAAGGTGGAATTCGTGGACGCGTAGACGAACAGCCCCGAGCAAACGACCAGCACTTCGGACGCGGCGGCCAGCATGAAGGGCAGACGCAAGGGCCTCACGAACAGGTAAACGTGCATGGCGTAGTCGGACAAGAGCTGCTCCTTTTGGAGGAAGAACGCTCTGGACGTGGCCAGCGAGAGACCGACGAAGAGCACGACGATGAAAGCCAAGACCCCGAAGATCCAGAGGGGCCACTCTTGGCCCAACACCGGCACTCGAACGGTTTGGTTGGCGTCGGAACCAAAGGCGACGCCCAGCAGCAAGAAGAGGTAGAAGAACGACAGGAAGCCCAGCACAAACTCGGGCGTCGTTCCCGCATCAAACTGCTGCTGCCGTTCTCGCTGCGGATCATGGCCGAAGAACGTGACGCCGCCGGCCTCTTGCTTGTTCATACGCGGCAAGTTCCTGCCGATGATCTCACGACACAGAGCCGTGCCGAAGACCATGTACAGGAGGGCGTGGCCAAGGATCCAGTACTTGCCACAAGAGACGGCAAGACACACCCGCACAGCGCTCAGCAGGAACACCATGTAGCCTGCCGACCATTTGTTGGCGCTCTTGTCCCGATGCAGCATGTACACGCAGAGATCGACGAGAACGAGTGTGATGGCGATCCCAAGCGCCTGCGTGCCGTACTCAGTGCACACGCCGGCCACGATGCAGTAGACTACAAGCGTGGCCAGCGCACACCAATAGTACCGACGATTCATGCGCTTTCGAGTTGAGGCTGGCGTCACGAAAGCGCTCTTGAGGATGTCGGCGTACTCCAAGCCTGGAAGCGACTGCTCCACCGTGTAGTGCTCGCCTAGGATGGCGGCAAACGCCGACTCCTTCCGCTTCCGTCGGGTTTTCACAGTCGCTTCAGAGCCTTGTTGCTGATCCAAAGGTGCGGCATCGCCTCTCGCCGCCGCGAGCTTGAGTCCGAGCGTGCCGAGGTTCTTGAACTTGCTCTTGAGTGTCGTCACCTTCTTGGATGCCCCCACGACGGCGATGACTTGTTTGAGAGACTTGGCCAGCTTCGCGTCGTTGGTGAAGGCGAGCCAGATGATCGGCATCATGTTGAGCGTCAGGAAAATGGCCGAGAGCGAGAAGAAGTCGACGTCTTCCCCACCCACGTAGACCTTTGGATCGGCGAAGGTGGACGAGAAGAGGAACACAAAGGCACCGAAGAACGTCAAAGCAAACAAGCGCAGCGTCCGCGCCGTCATGCGCCAGCCTGTCCGCACCCAAACGACCGCGGCGTACGTTCCTCCAAGAGCGCCGATGCCCAGGAAAATGACGCCAAAGCCGAACGCAGGAGGGGTGACGAGTAGAATGGACGTCACTCCCCACGACAAGAGCAGCAACACAGGGGAGGCGATCACCACGTTCACAGCACACGAGGCGTAGAACAAGTTGCGGCGGAACTGGTCGTTATTGACGCCATCGCCGTAGCAGAAGAAGAGCTGGGCGACGATGTCCGGCTTCTTGGCTGTGGCTAGCGCTTTCGTAGGCGCCTTGTCCTTGCCTTTGGCTCCGGTCGCATTGAGTCTCTCTCTCTCCTTCGCCTTTGTCGCCATGTTGGGAGCACCAGCGGAGAGCTGGCCGTTCTGGCTGACGACTTTCTCGGCCAAGAATGACTGCACGCGCTCGATACGCCAGTGCATGCGCTGAAGGTAGCGCACCACGAGGATCATCAGGATCGAGAAGGTGAGGCAGTACTGACCTGCCACTTTGAGGAAAATGGCGCGTGAGAACTCCTTCGAGTACACGGCGGCCACGACATCCAGCGTTTCGTGCGGGACGGCGACGATGAAGTACATGCTGAGCGTCGTGTCCGTGTAGTTGAGCCGCGCGTTGCCACCCGTGATCATCCCCCGTCCTTCAGCGTCTCCGTACTTGTTGATGGCGTGCGGCGTGAAGTTCTGCGCTACGGCCTTGAAGTCGCCTGCGACGTCCAGTAGCTGCGCGTACTCGCGCGTCTCGGCCCAGCCGAAGCTTGTGTTGAGCCATTCCGGCGCCGAAGCCTCGTCGTCCACGCGGCGAAAAACGAAGAGCTGAGCTGCAAAGTTGATCGTCACGCGCGCGTACGGAGCGAAGCCGTACGTGTCGAGCAAGGTCGCGTTGCCCTTGTTGTTGTTGGACGTACTCGGGGACCGGATGAGCAGGCCGCCTTGTGAGTCGGACATGCGGTAGTAGCTCAGCAACCGCGTGTCCGAGCTCGAGTACACGTGTCCGTAGAGCCACGATTGCTCGTCGGGGAAGTAGCCGCCCATGCCTCCGTTGACCAGCGCCCCCGACACGAACACTTCCTCCACTCGCATCTGGAACGGAACGGCCGTCATTCGGACCCGCATGCACGGCGTCAACGAGGTCTCATCAGTGCAGTCTCCGCTCTCACTCAGCGGCACCCAAAGCTCCTCGGCGCACAGGGGCTGCTCCGGCATCTGCCACAATGACGTGTCGTTCGACGGCACCTTCTGCTTCAACGCGGAGAAGGCGGAGCAGTAGATGGCGTTGAGCGTGACTTGGGCCACCAGGTCGTCACCGAACTCCAAGCCGCTGTCCTTGTCCCAAACGCGCACGAGGATCTCGGTTCCTGCCGGTCGGAAGCCGAAGTTGAGGTCTCGTTTCAGATCGCTTTCGCCGGTGCAGCCGGGCTCGCCGCAGGGCGGCCACTTGGGGTTGAGCGAGTTCCACACGACGCTCGACTTGCGGACGCTGTCGCCGATGATCGCTTCAACGTACGCGTCGGTCTCAAGCCCAGCCAGGCCGAAGCCGTCCAGTTCGGGCAAGTGGCGCATTTCCACGATGGTGAGCGTGAGGTTGCCGCCGGCAGCGGCATATTGGCCGCCGTCCGGGCAGTTGAGAGCGCCCCCGGTGCACGAGAAGGCGTTCAAGCTCTGGCTGGCCGAGTAGCGCGGGTCCGGGTAGCCTGCCGTCGCTGTGGTCTGCGCAGCCGCTTGAAGAAGCCCCTGAAGCAGCAGCAAGACATGGAATGCCGGAACGACGGCATTTTGCACATTTCGCCGCGTCATTTGATGGTGCACCGCGGCAAGGCTAACGGCATCGAGCGAGAAAGTGGAGAGGGTCGTCTCCTTCGTAACGGAACTAGTTCACATTAATTTTTAGATATCAGAGACCTTTTCTGTGGGAACGGAGCACATAGCACGGCCATTTACGGCAGCGACCGTTGGGCAAATATTTTTGTGACCATGGCCGTCGACAAACAGAAGGAGAGCGGGGTCGAAAGAACGCGGAAACGTTCAAGGTTGGTGAGCGTGTATTACTCTCGGTCACGGGCATTACGGCCCACGCCGTGACGAACTTGGGAGCAAACAAGTTGCTCCCGCGCTACATCGGCCCGTTCAAAATTGTGGCCGCTCTAGGCGACGCCTATACGCTCGATATCCCTACGGCTATGCGACTCCACCCTACCTTCTACGTCGGTCGGCTCAAGCAGTACCACCCGGCGACGATCCCGAGCGAGGAGTCGCAGCATCCGACTGCGACGGAGCAGCCGCCTTCTCTTCCAGTTCGTCCCGCTGCGTCACCGCATAGCGCGTCCCCGTTCGCGCTTTCTTCGGCGCCGGCTTCTCCGGCTCCCAGCCCACGGACTTGCGCATATCCACAAACTGACGCTTGTAAGAGTTGTGCGACTGCTCGATCCTCTGCAGTCGCTCCGCCTGGCGAGCGACCTCATCCCGGAGACGCACCTCATTCGCCAGGAGCACAAGGCGACCGAGACTGTTCGACGCCGCTGGCACAGGTGCCGGTGGCGCCTCGACCGCCGCGGCAGCACGAGGCGGGGTCTGCGGGACGTCCCTCGTGTCGCCGGCACTCCACGCCCAGCATCAGCTCCACGAGCATCATGGCGAGGCTCCCACGACGAAGAGTCGTCAGCAGGACGATGGC
>KV736224.1:13775-29414 GCA_000500225.2 Phytophthora pinifolia | reverse complement strand
TTCTTGAAGTCATTGCCTGGTGGAAAGCCGCAGCCTGCTCATCGAGACTTTTTACCGCTTTCAGACAAGGTGGATCTCTACGACTACTCTCGTCAACCAGCGTCAGTGATCATCGGCTTGCAAGATGAAAGTTTTATTTACGGCTATGGTTGGAATCGGCTGGTCGCAATGGAGCGCGACAAGGAGGTGATCCGTTTTGGTAAAGGAGACGTGCTGATATTTCGTGGAGATTTTATCCATGGCGGTGGGGGGTACATGCACGAGAATGTGCGCTTGCACTTTTTCTTAGACCCGAAAGGTACGCCGAGGAAGCAGCTCCGAAAGTCGAACAGCCTCACGTTGATCCGTGTGATCCCCAAAACAATTCCCACGGACGAGTCAAATGAGCGGAAGTGTATTGTGCGTGGTTGTGAGCTGACATACTCAAGCGCAGCTTCAATGCGAAAGCACACGCGAACAGCACACAATTTTCGTTTCAACAATTACCCGACGCATATCCGGCAACCACCGCGTAAGGTGCCGGAAGGACGCACGCGTGCAGCAGGCAACGACCAAGCAAAAGCAGCCCCTCAAGCGTTCAAGAAGACAAAACAATGCAAAAGTGTAGTTGCGCTGGAAGACGCTGAAAATCAAGCTGAAGAAACTCGCGGTGGGACCCATTACGAAGGCGATATAGTGCCCGATCGCGTGCAAAAAAAAAACGTATGGAAAGCGCTCAATTGCGAATGCTGCTTCTGGTACACAGCCGAAGCTGAGCAAAGCCCGGAACGATAGTAAGTCGCATCGAGAAGGAAAACGTCTACCAAGTGCAGATGAGTACGAAGAAAAATCAGCGCTCCCTTCGGGTTTTAAGATACCAGCAAGCTCTAGCGGATTCCACGGTAAGAAGATACATAGATCGAAATAGGTTGGCGAGTCGTCACTGGCGACAAAGGTTGTACTCATTGAGAGAGCAAGACAATAATGAAAGAGCCCCATCCTCATGTTGCAGCTGCGTCGTCCATCCTTTAAAGTTGCACTCGAAGGGACCGTTCGGCGAGTCGCACGTCAGGCGGCGCACGCTGAGCTGAATCAGCATTTCTCATTTTGCGGTCGCAGCTAAAAGGTGATGCATTGCTTTCGGAAACCATGGAATGCACATACTGACACTGTCGGCAGATGACTAGGTATCTGGGCAACGCGAACTACAGCAAGGAGGAGTTAGCCCTACTTCTAGCAATCTTGGACGAGCTTCTGCCAATCTGGCCGGCGGAACGGAGCAACGTGAGCGCGCAGTATGCAGCAAGAAAGGAGCTTCGATGGGGTAGCCGGACTAGAGGTAGTTTGAGGCGGAAGTTCTCGTCCCTGTTATCCCTGACGGCTTCCAGCGCATTTCCATCGCTTCAAGAAATGGCTAGACTTATCAAGACGCGAATTGACAAGCGCTACGTAACGCTCGTCAACCAAACACCAACGCGTGAGTCGCAAGAACAGCAAACCTTGACAACAAGCTCGCAGGGCGGTCGAAATAGTCGGCAGGATGATTCGACGGTGTCGTTACTGGGCCCTGTGTCTCCAGAAGAACCGACGGAACCATCTCCGACTGCTTCCTTCGACGAAATGGCAGGTGGTGCGGGTGTTGATGAGTCTTTCGTTGACGAGCTCACAACTAGTGAGACTGCGCACTTCCCTACTTCTGAAGATGGACACGAAGTGAGAGGCCCGATTCCAGCTCCTCGTGTTGAGCACCTTCCGATGGATCTATCGCCGGATGCTAGTGTGGCTATCAGTGGTGGCTTACGGCCGTCACTTATGGAGCTCTACCACCAAATAATTGAGCTTGCGGTGAAAGCCCAACTAGATGCAGATCGCCGAGAAATGGAGCGCGATCTCCGTGAACGCGAAGAACGGAAGCAGGCCTTGCATCGTCAGCAGAAAATGATGTCGTTGATCGCAGCGCTGATCAAGCCCAAGCAGGGATAGGGATCGCTGCTTTCGTGCATAACGCAATGAAGCTGCTACATAGTATACAAATGCATTCGCTCGAAAGTTGCTCCAGCTAAGCTGCAGGTACTTCCATAGTCGTGGTTCAAACTTCGATATTCCCCGGCCCCGCAGGCCGGTAGGCAGTACTAGTTAGCGGACCGACAGACACTGCTGCAAGCCCGCAACCGGTAAATACCAGTTCGTGGACGGACAGGCACATATACATAATCATCAGCCAGTATAAGGTCAATTATTTATTTCAGTAAGTGTACGGAGCCTTATTTTTACGGCATTGATTTTTACGATGCCCTGTTTCCAAGTATCGATCCAGGCAGTCTACACCCGCTCTCGGAGGTGAACATACAGGTGCTCCGGGAGCTATGCCCAGTCTGGGTTCTTGCAGTTGCGGGACGTGCCCATAACACGTCACGCTCTGAATGTTCTGCTTGGCTGTGTTGAAGTTCGCGAGTGTGCGGCAATCCTGACGCAACTCCGGCGCACCATCTTGGGTACGCGCGAATTCCTGATGACTGGGCTCCAACGTCTGACTTTCGATGTCTGAGACCTCAAATCACGTCTGCCCGACGCGAATGTGATGATCTCAAGCTCGAATGGTCCTTCACTGTCGAGTATTGACTCCAGGCAGTGGTGACCAGGTCCGTGGCCGCGGCCGAAAACGTCAAGGCCCACCTGTCGGAATTCCAGACGTACAAGGTTCGATACCATGCTCGAAGACGGCAAGGCGCGTCTGAAAACGCAACTTGCTGACGCCCAACTACAGAGGCTGATCTTTCACTGCGTCTGTAGATCCTTCAGCTTTGATACGTATCCTTCAGAGACACGCGTCCACCAGCAGCAAGCGGGAGAGATCGTGACACACTGGATGCAGAAGACAACCTCCGGGTGTCTGGGACCACTGCCATCGACAAAAGACGGGATCTACCGGGTTCCCAGAAACCATGAAATCTGAGCCTGGGATATGGTCTGTGACTGCAAAATGCTGTCACTGGATCTGAAAAATCCGAGGTCGAGAAACTTGGAGGGTCTGCCTGTGACTCTCTGGAAAATCAACTCGTCGTAGTTGACGCTTGTGAACCAGGGGGGGGGGCGACGAAGCCAAATTGCTCACGTCCATCCTTTCGCGATTTCAGACCTCGGAGCATCTGTTGTCCAAGGATGAACGAAAGTGCAACCCCCTTATACTCAAGGACATGTGCAGAACTCTGCACTCGTGGCACGTTTTCTGAATTCTGAGTGTGGTCGTCAGAATTTACTTAGCCAATCATATCACAGCATAAACTCCTTATGTAATCGATCCATTACTCAGACTTCATCACTTGGTAATTTGTCATTCCTTCACTCGATCCATTCCCAGGACTTCATCACTTGGTAATTTGTCATTCCTTCGCTCTCTTGTCCTTCTTCGTCATAAGTCAGCGAAATAAGACTATCTCCATCTACTGTCAACCATCAATCGTCTGAAAATCCACATCCCCAGACGTCCAAGACCAGACACCAAATATGCAGCCTGTCACTCCGAGCTACACTTCCGAATACAGGCTAATTCGGGGTGCCTAACGGATATGCAAGTTCCTTCGAACCACAAAAGCAATCTACTATCAGATGAAGGGGGGTTGCTACAACCTCCTGAATCGCAAGGGAATATGAAATGAGAACGACACCTAGGGTGACCGCCTCAACTGACAAATGAAATAGGTGGGTCAACCCAGGGTGCGAGCCACTGGCCACCACCTAAATGGACTTAGACAATGGGCGATAGCTTTCACTCGGTTCCTGACCTTAGATGTCCTCGGTGCGTGGCGCTCCTGGGACGCAGCCTCACAGTAGTCGACGGCGATAACTGGGCTTCCTCGGCGAAGTGCGTTCTTGGCTCCTACTAGGCAGACACTTGTGGCTCCAACGCAAAACAAACTCTGTTATCTTCTTATCTCTTCTTACTTGGTCGCATGGATTCTTTGCGGTCTCCTCTACCTCGGTGTGCACTCGCATCCAGAATGACTTGGTTTTTGTATGGGCGTGCCGCACGGCAGACGCCACGTTGAGCTGATTTCAGGAGCACTCATCAGATGATGACAACGGTCACTTGGTCTTTGTATAAGGATCGGCAGCATTTCACTTCGTTAGCGCGGGACCCCCACCTTGCGTATCCTTGCGCACGCCTCTGTCGCAAGATCTCTCCACGATGATTGGCCGAGGCCAGATCCTTCCATCATTCGGGATGTCGACCGTCACCCGGACCGTCACTTTACCATCCAGGATGCACATCCACCACTCAAGATGTTCAGCTCCCACTTGGTTCCTGCGGTCTCGGGTCATCACTCCATCTTGTTCCTCAGGGCCCTCTATTACTCCGCCCTCATGGTCGCTCTTGGTTCTCTTCAGGCTATTTATCATCTGGCGCTCTTGGTACATCACTTAGCTTCCTGGATCGAGCGTCATCCGGGATGGCCACTTCACTCTCCACGGTTGGCAGTTTCCACGTTACTTCAGTCTCTCACTATTCGGCCAGCCACCCAGGTGCCCCACCTGGCTCTCGTCATGGATGATCCTTCCTGGGCCACTCTCTCCCACTGGATACTGGATGCAAGCCGGGCGGCAACGGGAAAGTCCTAAGTTGCCTCGTGTCAAGAGCACTCGGCGTCGTTTACTGTGACGTCCGTCAGGATACATTCTCACACTCCACCCAGGGAGCTGCCACAGAATACATTCACAACTTCCCAAACGTATGGAGGTCTTTGCAGCACCATCAAAACCCAGAATGCACCCTTCGCAGTCAGCTTCCAGCATCTCGACGCTGACCGGAACCTGCGGCTTGACACGCCCCTTGGCTGGATCAAGTTCTCAGCAATGCCAGCATAGCCAGTCCGTCTTCATCGCGCTGGACTCGTCGAATCTCCAAGTTTCGGTGAGGCAAATTCAGGCCCCACCTCACGTTTCTGCCATCTGTAGACTGAGCGTTCCGGAGCCAAGGACCACGATCACTCGATCAGAGTCCGGAATGATTCCAAGAGTATGAGAATCGCGATAACCTCCTTCTCCGCGATATGATAGAGTCATTCAGCACTCGACCGGGGAAATGGACAGGCTGAATGACTCCGTCGTACCCCGACCGAGAACGGCCTGATCAGCCCACTGATTCGCGTGATGAATGATCACAAACGGACGGTCTCGTGCGATCTGTTCGTCTGAGTAACGACGTCGGGACGATCTTAAGCTTCATAATTTCAAAAGCGTATTTGGCTCTTGAGATATCTCTTCCAGCGCGGATCTGCTCGTCCGTCAACTCGTACAGTAACTTCTGTGCTACTATAGAGACCTTAAGGAAGGTACCTCTGCTCTGCTGTGTGTTTTGTAAACTGAATATTATGGGCGGCCGAGCCGCCCTTGGGGTATATATCTTTGCCTGACTATCTACCTTATTAAGACCAATCATATGCAAGTACGTGGTTTTTTCGGGCCCACGCACTGACTACTTGTTATGAACTGAGTACCGAGTACTGCTTTAGATGATGGGGTGGACACACCAATGCCATGTGTATCCCACCAACTGTGTAACCCTGTTACACATGGTATGTCGTCCGGCCCGAAAATTACAAATTTGCAACAAAACCAGGTACGTTGCGTGTACACCAAACTACCCTTGATTTGGGGTGTTATACATAGCCTATGTGCACTGCCCGATCGAATGCAAATTGTTATTGCCTTAATTTACCTCTGAAGGGTATCAATCGCATTAGACAGGTAAATATCACCTTGTAGGATCGTATAAACCTGGGAAAATGAAAGAGATAAGCCTTCTCCTCGGTTATCGAGCAGCTACCACAAGTTATGCTCTTCAGGGCAGCTACCGCGACGCTCGCTGCGCAACGGAAGGCGGTTCTGGCGCGCGGGTTGGCCGCCATGCCGAAGATCCAGTGCGTGCAGTAGTGATCAGAAATTGCAATGACGACGGATAGCTGACTAACTCGCTGTACTGCTCCGTGTACTACACGGCAGGGTGCCCGTGGACCGGTCCAAGGTGCACGAGACGCCCATCGTGCAGAACTGCGGTGGGGACCTGATGCGCTGGATGGGGCCGGGCAGCCGCTTTCAGATGTACTGCGCGCTGCTGCTATCGGGCAGCCTCGTGTACCAGGCCGACGCCGACGCCAACATGCTGGCGGTGCTGGCCTCAGGGAGCGCCATCTGCAGCGCGTCCGCCACCGTCTTCTTCGGCGCCAAGCGGTTGTGCGACAGAGTGGTGACGGACGTCGTGTCCTGTCGCCGGGTGGGCGACCCTGACGAGTTCGTGCGCGTGTCGATCTTGGGTGTTGGTGTGAAGGAGGTGCTGGAGGTCGCGCCCAAAGGTGCGATAGGAGAGCAGTCTTGCAGGTGTGCGTGGATGGCGCTAATGCTATTGGCCAATTGTCGTGTTGTTGCGCAGAGTTTGTGCTGCTGGGCCACGACGGCAAGGACGCGTACAGCTTCGCGCTGGGCGGACGGCGGCTTCAGCTGGACACGTCGACGGGCGACTGCTTGAACCGCAAGGCACTGAACATAATCATGCAGGGCAGGCCGCTTGTCACGAGAAAAGTCATGCAGGGCAAGAAGAGGTCGCGCAGATAGATCGCACAGGTTGTCGAATGGCGTTAAAGGCCTAGAATAGACCTCTCAGAGACTCGTTTTGCTGATGAAGAGCTGTCTCGACATACCGATAGCAGTTTATTGCATTTGCTACAGCTGGACAACGTGCTCATCAGAGGGGCCTCCAAAGGGTTGACTCTACTTTAGCCGTACATTTGCAGGTGTTGTCACTGACGACTTGTCAGTGAAGCCTGGCAGACTCGCCAGCAACAGCCATCATGCGTGGTGGGTGATACATTACACTTCGCTTGAGTTCTGCGTTTTGCCACACGCCGACAAATTTCATTCAAGGCTACGAAGTGTACACGTACGTGTGCATTTCCCTCCACCAACGACAAGGTCTGGACAAGCGAACGAAAGTACCGGTAGACAAGCAGGGATGCTGGTCGGTCACTTGGCAGTTGCTCAACACTGCTGTTGCAGCACCCACTAACCGAGCAAGGCTTGCTTGCTTGCTTCCGCTAAATGGCAGCTCTGTTATCAGATCAACCGCACAGAGACGCTGGGCGCCGTCGCCGCTGGCGTTTCGGTGGGGTTTGCCTACTTCGCAGTGTTGTGCTGCTCTATAATAACGGGCGCACGCTGGAGACACTTGCGACCGACCAAGCATCAATTTTCAAGCTCTACACAACGTGCAGTGCCCGGGCAGCACCACCAAAGAATCCCAACAACGCAGCAACCTACCGCATGGTCACTGGTTCAGAGCTGTGGAGCTCCTGCAAGGCGTCGAGGTTGTACAGATGGTGCCGGTGGCACGGCTGGTCGGCATTGCTAACCTGCCTCGGTGCCATGCGTTTGGGTGGCCGCCAGCAGCGGAGACAGCCCGCGTGCGTGCAACAAGCGCATCCCCATGAGCGTAGCCATGTTCTGACTAGTTGAATAAGTAGCCGGTTGTGCCGCTTCAGCAAAAATTCGAAGATCGCGAGCGCTGTACCACGGTCTGTGGCGTCCACCCGTTGCATATTCGAACCAAGCAGCCACGCGCTTGCTCACGTTGCAGTCAGGGCGCTGCACGATTCGCTGGGCTCGCCCCCGCGCAGCGGGGGCGGACCTGGATTCCAAGCATGCACCGAATTCCCCAGGCACTTTATTCGAATTGCCGTGCGTCCTCGAGGCTCGCATTTGCACTTGACGGATCTGTTCTCAAATGATCAAAGAAATTCTGGCGAGGCCGGTGAACCAGCTTGCTTTGGGTGCAAGATACATCGGCCAAGGGGACGCTATTGAGACGAAAAGGTGTCGATTAAAGACGCGCAACGGCGACGGTGTGCGGAAAAAATTGCGTGCTGGCCGTTTTCCAGTGTTGATTCCTCGCAGTCGACGTGGCTTCACCCGTGGGAAGAGCGTGAGGATTCCTGCCTGGTTTGAGACAAAAAAAACTTTTTTCATCGTCTATTTTGTACAAACTTTTGATGACTCCGGCTGGCTGCAGGAGTAATTTGGCCAGAGACGGCAGTGCGTCGCACCTGCGAGGCCATACGGCGTGACCAAAACTTCCATTGGGATGAGCTAACAAATTTTTCGGCGCTCTGGCGTCTGTGGACGAAAAATTGATATACTGTACCAACGCTGGCTTTGCGAGGGGGCGGAACATATCATATATACGGGACTCTGGTCTCGAGAAAAACAAAAGTCATACTACTGGAGGAGTTTTTTTGATATGTGATATAGGAGGCTATTGGGTCTGGAGAGGGTGTAAACTTGACATACTACGGTACGCTCTGGCATGCACAAGCGAGTTGAGGCTCATTTACGAAGTTGAGCCCAGAAACACTTGTCGCCATCAGAAACAGCACCACTGTTAGCTCAATCCAACCGGTCGCCACCATTCCCCCCCCCGTCACCTTCGACGCGTCCACCATGCTGCTCGTCAACAAGCACCAACCGCAGACGCTGCTGGCACCGGCCGGCGTGGGGCTCAAGCGCAAGATCGTGCTGACCGAGGACGACTGCAGGGAGAAGCGTGCGCGCTGCAATTGGACCGAGCTCGAGTACGAGGTGGTGCTGGAGGAGGCCACGCTGTTGCGCGAAGAGCTGGAGCTGCTGCTGTTCGTGGGCGCCGACCTGTGCAGAGACCTGGGCTGCGACGACTCGCCTGCGCGCAGCTTCTCGGCCGCGCTGGAAGGCATCGGCGAGCTCATGTCGTCTCCGCAACCGCTGACGGCGCCGCAGATCCGAGAGATGTGCCAGCAAATGGTCGCCATGATGCAGTACCTGTGCCGCGTGCACTACGACCACTTCGCGCTCATCGACATGCAGGACCAGCTGCGCGAGTGCCGCAACCGCTTCATGCTCTTCATCTGCAAGAACGCCGCCATGATCGGGCTCTAAGAAGCCCCCTCTCGAACTTAATTTAAGGACTTGGCGTCCTGTATCATAGTATCGTAAGTGCCATAACAGTTAACAACCCACACGTAAGATATCGCCGTTTCAACTCATGTTTCACGAGGTGTTAGGGATGAGCGAGCGTTTCTGCCGTAAGTGCAGCGCGGCAACCGCCTCAAGAGCTATTTACTATGTCGCGCCGTGCAACCACTGCACGCTGGCGCCAACGACTCCGTCGCAGGACTTGATCAGTTGTTGGCGGCGTTTCTGGCCTTTACCTCCAGCGCGAAGTGGATGATCGCCTTGAGGTGCTGCTCCAGCGATCGGTGCACGTTCTCCTCGAACCACGACTCGAACATTTTCTTCTGCTCGCACCAAGAGGAAATGCTTCAGTATTTTTCCATTAGGTAACCGGGGTCCATGGAGACTTACGCTCACTTCCAGGTCGTCGAAGTACTTCTGTACGCCACGCAGGTCATCGTCAACTTCCTCCGCGAACTGAGTGAAAGCTTGATGTGCAAGCTCTGCGGCCTCATCGGGGTCATCCCCGCTTGATACACTTGCTTGGGCAATTGATCTCGCCAACAAATACCCCTCATGGAGTTGCTTCATCTCCGACGACAGAGCGCCTACAGGTACGCTCTTGCACTGGAGAACGAGGTGGATCTCTTCATAAAAGTTCACGAGTTCTCCGTTTTCCTCCATCTGTAAAGAAAAAGAAAAGCATTCACCAGAAGTTAATACGAAGTATAATATACTTCATTATTTCAGAATCGTACCCGCAGGACATCCCAGAACCCGTCGAGCACGGTGCTGCTGCCGTCGAACGCCTTCGTATTAGCCAAGCTGGCCAGCGCCTCCAGGGAGAATCTCGCCTTGAAATTGACGGCGGACTCCTCGTTGGCGAGGTTTCCGAAATCGCGAAGAAGCCGAATAACCTTCGTGAACTTGGTGCTCGAACAGAGCTGGTTCAGAGCCCGGGTCACAAGAAGCACCGTTTGTCTACAAACATTAGGAAAACGAAGTCAGCATCCAAGCAAAGACTCACAAGACTGTCGAGACGTACTTGAGTGATTCAACTCGCGAGCTGCGCTCCAACTTCAGCAGGAGACACTGGAGCTTCTCTTTTGCCATCGGGACCTTCCGTACTGTCACTAAGAACTGCTCACACTACATGCCAACGGAGAAGATCAGACAAGTGACATCATAGACGACAGACTATACAGAACAACATACCAGTCCGAGCGACTCGACATCTTCCGAGTACTCGTCCAGGGCGATCTGCTCTGCGATGCTCGGCCACATCGCCAGAACAGTCTTGATGTCCGTGTCCTGCAGATACATGGCGGTCAGGATGTTCACATCCTTTGCCACGTCGGCGAACGGGTGCTTGATGTGCTTCACGATGAACTCGAGATTGATGCCCTTGTTCCCTGTTAGTAACTGTACAGCCCTTGGTCGGCACGGACCATTGACTGTCGACGTCGGCTTGACATTGGGCGTCGCCAACACCACAGGTTCATTCTTGGCGCTCTCCGCGAGACTATCGATCTCTCTAACGAAGAGCTCTTTAATATGGGCCTGCGATGGAGCGGAGATCCGCTGGAGTGCGTCCTTCTCGGAGACCTTGGTCCAAATGGACCCTGTCGGCGGAGCCGGGGCTCGGTCAGCCTCAGGAACTTCTTTCCAATGCCATTTCCGCCGGCTCGTCCTCACCATGGGAGCGTCGCTCGTCACAGACGTGCGGGCTTGTTTGATGTAGATGGTTCCTTCCGGAAGAGGCCCATCTAAAGCGTTCGGATTAATCCCATCTTTGCGCATTCGGGCTTCGACAGTCGCTCGCGGGACGCCAAACTTGAGCATTTTGCGGTAGGGCTCAAGCAGAACCGTGTCACGTTGATCGGGCGTAGTTGGGGCGCTTGTTGGCTCATCCTCAGGCTCCTGCGCGCCATCCGTGTCTTCCGGGAGTCCCTGCGGACCATTTTCCTGCCCTGGTTTAGCGCTACGTCCGATAATTATTGGTCGACACGATGTGTACCTGATGCTCCTGTTCCTCCTCGATCTTTAGACTACCAGGCTCAAGAGAGTCTCCCTTCATTTAGCAAGCGCATTTGAAAGATCAAACGTTCGTTAGAAAAAAGTAACTCGCTCAGCAAATCACCAGGTGCGCCACTGCTTACCCCGATGAGTCGAAGGATTCCAGCGCGGCATTCCAGCTTCCGGTCGGCAGCCAGGCGTATTTGCGCTAGGAGCATGTTGCCAACTCTTGAGCTCGGGTCTACTGTAGTGCCTGCCAATCGAAGAATGAGCGCTGGAATCCTTCGGTAGGTAGCTTTGTGGCAGCCTTTCTCAGCGAATTCTTCTCTGCGCAACAAGAGACGGTGAGCTCAAACCTTTCCGGGTCGCCTTTCTCAGTGGAGCATTTCACGCACCGATGACCACTGGCACCGGGGCATCAAAAGCTCGAGCACTGGCGTTGGCTTTCTAAAGGATCGATTCTTTGATTTGAGCAGCTCTAATGCGCACTTGGTGCACTCTTCTCTTGTTGCTTGCGGGTCGACTCTTTCTTGCAGCGTGGGCTCGGCTCAGCTACGAGTAATATTTGCGCTGCACTTCTTCAAGCACACCCCGACACGGCACCACAGCGCGCAGCTTGATACACATCAGAAAAGCGCCAGCAAGCTTGCGATGGAGGGAATAAACTTCTTGCGGCGGTGGAGTCAGGCGACCATGCATAAACACCTCGGTGTGCTGTCCGAGCCGCGTCGTAAGCTTGCTCTTCTGGAAATCAAAGGGCTCGTTCGAGCGGAAGGGCTCGCCAACGACCATGCCGGCAGCAATGTGAGCTCGCATCATGGACGGGGCTTCGTCGCCAGTGAGGAAGTGCATCTTCACCGAGTAGTCCACCATCGTCTTTTCGTCCTCGTTTGCGGCAGCCCACACGATGTTGAAGTAGTCGTCCACGAACGCCTTCGGGTACTCGCGAGCAGCACCGAAGTCCACAAGCCCAATAGTGTCGGTGGACGCGTTGTACATGAAGTTGCTCCAGTTCGGGTCCGTCTGCATGAAGCGCCAGCTGAACAGCTCGTGGATCGTGAGCTCGAGAATACGACGAGCGATGCTGTTACGCACGTCCTGCGAGAGATGCACGGCCTTGTCGACCGCAACTCCGGAGATCAGTTGCGTTGTCAGGATACGCGCCGTCGAGAGCTCGCGGTACACGCGAGGCACGGCGTACTTGCCGCCCATTCCACTCTGCTCGATCAGCTCCTTGAAGCGCTCCTGGTTCGCCGCTTCGTTAATGTAGTCGCACTCAGCCGTGAGCTCCTCCTTACCCACACGGATAATCTCGTCGATGTACAGGCCGCGCGGCAGGATGTTGGTGTACGTCACCAGTCGCTTGAGGTTGAGCAGATCGCTGCCAATGGACTCGGCTACGCCCGGATACTGGATCTTGATCGCCACCCGGTCGCCATTCAGAAGCGTAGCGCGGTGCACCTACTCAACACGTCAGGCAACGCAACAACATCCATCACGATCCCATTCACAAACACCAACTAGTCGGTACGCAAGCGGGTACCTGCCCGATGGACGCCGCGGCAATGGGCACATCGTCGAATTCCTGAAACTTGTTGCGCCAGTCCTCACCCAGCTCGCTCCTAAGCTGCTGGTACAGCTGGTCCTTCGGCATGACGTGCGCGCTACACAAACATCACACAGCTCCGTAAGCCTCTAAGCCTCCATCCTGCCCCACCAGCAGTATTAATAAAAAACAGCTCATGCTCGTACTTTTCACGGACGCGGTCGAGCGCCACCGCCAGCTTGGACGGGATCATGGACTCGTCCTGGATGCTCAGCATCTGTCCGAGCTTCAGCGCGGCGCCACGCATGGTGCACAGCGTCTCGGCCAGCTTTTCGGCGTTAGCGTCCGATACCAGCGCGTTGTACGTGCCGTTCTTGCCTCCACTGCGCACAATTTCAGCTGCCGTGCCGACTGCCAGCCTTGCGGCCAGCCCGCCGAAGCCCAAAATACGAGACAGCGGCGAAGACGGCACGTGCTTCTCCTCCCACACCTTGCGGGGCGGCTCCTGCTCCTCAGGAGGCGGCGTTTCAACCTTCTTCTCGTGATGCACAGGCTCGGGTTTCTTTTCCACGTGCGGGGGCGTCATCTCCTTGATTTCCAGCGGTTTGGGCATTATCTCGGCAGCCGTGGGCGCCTCTCTAGTCGCTTCCACATGCTGAGACAGCACAGGCGCCTTCCTCTCCGGCTCGGAGGCTGCGGCAGGCGGCGGTGGCGGCGATGAGCCCTCGCCATTAAGGAAAAAGGGCATGAGGCGGACCAGCTCGGTCGCGTGGTTGCTCAGCCGGCCGCTCTTGGCCGCCATGTCGGGTCCCTGCGTCCGTCTCAGCTGCTCTGCCACCTTGGCGGCGCCTTGCAGCACGCGCACGAAGTCCTGCGTCCACATACCTGCTTTGGGAAGTGCGGAATGATGGTCACGTGTTTCGAATATGGTGTGGTGGAAATGTATCTGATGTGATTTACATCATCTGTGTCGACTAAGTACGACGATCGATCCATTCCTCCTTTCAACTGCACAACCTGAAGAGCTATGACCGGTGCGCATTCGTGAGGTGGCTGCCTCTCTGTGTATGGGATTTGACGCTGTGTATGAAGCAGACCAAGTCCGCGCATCTCACCTGCTGATCAAGCACCGCGGCTCGCGTCGCCCCGGTAGGAGCGAGAGCCCTCTATTGAGATAGGAAGGAAACTAACTGGTTGTCTACAGCGTCGCGTCTTTCCGACAACATCACGCGCTCCAAGGAGGAGGCCATTGCCCAGCTGCTGCAGCTGCGTGCGCAGATCGTGTCAGGTCAGGCCAAGTTCGAGGACCTGGCGGTGCAGTACAGCGACTGCAACAGCGGCACGCGTGGCGGCGACCTGGGCCCTTTCGGCCGTGGGATGATGCAGAAGCCCTTCGAAGACGCCACGTTCGCGCTGCAGGTGGGTGAGCTCAGCGACGTCGTGGACACGGACAGCGGCGTGCACATCATCCTCCGCACCGCGTGATCGAATCAATCGACTTTGAGTGTCAATGAAGCTGAAAAGAGGCTCTTGATGAGACTTTTACTCAATGAATTCACGGAATGGAAATCTCTCTGTTACATGTACAACTGAAAACGAGTGCAGATAACGCTTTATGGATCGTTCGATGATGCTTATCAGCTGACTTGGGCCATTTTACATTCGAATAGCTGAACGTCGCTGTGTTTGCGCTGCCGCTGCTTCAACGGGAAGAGCTTGGAGACGGAAGCCAGCGGACTGCTACATTCAGCGTCGGAAGGCGGCGACGCTGCGTCCTTCACTCGGAGCTTGCAGACAAACTCCTTTCCGTGGGCTCGGGCGACCCAGTCGAGATGGTCTTCACTAGCTTCTTGAAAAGGGCGTTACGATGACGTTTTTGCTCCTGCTCCTTTCGTAAACTAGATCGAAGAGAATAAAACAGAACTTCCATCTAAATTGCTGTTCTTGGTAAACTTCGGCGCTGTAAGCGGCGAGTATGATACGCCATACCATTCCTTGATTCGCTAGTCGGGCCGTCCGTCGGGTCGGAGTTGATGCCGGCACAACGGTACCTTCAATTGTTGCGCTCTTCCTTCGTCCATTCGCGCTTCTGCACGATACACTACACATTTGGCCGTCTAATTCCCAGCCGTGCTGCTGCGACGGAAGCTGAACGACTTCATCGACAGCCTTGAAGACGAGCGCGGGGACGACGAGTGCGTGCTTGCGGTCGAGATGCTCTTCCGCGAGGCGCTCTTGGTGCGACGCTTGTACACGCACGTGTCTTGGTCCACACGAATGCCCCACTGGAGGTACTCGGCGTTGGTAGCCGCCTCCAAGAACTGGTTCAGCTTGGCCACGCGGTCCTGAATGATCTTCTCCGAGAAGCTGCCAAACAACTGCTTGATGGGCAGCTCCGGGAAGCTCTTCCTGGGGTGTCCCTGCTTGCTCTGCATCGTCTCCGCCAGTTTCCTGAAGGTGCTATAACGGTGCCACACATAAAGTGTGCCACGACTGTCGGACTCGATCTGCAGCTTGTACTCGACGAACTGCTGGTTATCTCGGCACGTGATGCGACTGTCGACGACCCTCACCGAGACTAGCGCGACCTCCTTCTTCTTTTCCAGCCTCCTCTCGAGCTCCTGCACTTGCTGTCTTAGTCGTTCATTTTCACACTTCAGTTCCTCATCTGGGTCCGCTTCCTGGCGCTTTTGGCTGTTCTTGCCCAAGTCAGCGGTGAGCTGCTCCCGGAGCCAGATATTCTGCGCCACGAGCTCCCGATTCAGCTGCAGCACCGCGTCCGCCACTTGCTGCACACAGTTTGTAGCGGGCTTTGCCTCGACAGGAGAAGGAGACATTCGACGACCAGAGTTGCAGCAGTCACTTGGCTCGTTCATTCTTGAGCAGGAGACGGCAAAATCGGACTGAACAACTCGCTCGGGTCGAGGGCCATGCGCACGAACGTTCCCACTGAAACTACCTGAGTGACTCTGCGGTGGGGTCAGGAGGGCCAACTTACAGATATCGGTTTCAACTCTCGTACACTCAAGTTGAAGTTTAAGTTCGCAGTTCGTTTAGAGTCGCTGGGTAAGATACCGGTATGCGCGAAGAGAAAGGCCAACTACCCGTATTATTCAATGTAA
>KV736224.1:0-12759 GCA_000500225.2 Phytophthora pinifolia | reverse complement strand
TGCTAGCATCCGCTTGTTATGTGAATGCAAGCCGCAAGAAATAATGCGGTTAGGGTATATTTTACCTCGATGCAACACATCAGAGGCCAGGAGTTAGCAAGGCATAATGGAGTTTGATTTCTTGCTCGCTAAGAGGGCAAGGGCATTAATACTCAATGGATCGCTATGAAACATGGTGACTTCATACCATGTATCATAAGCTCCACACGTGCAAAATCTTAGCCTCATCAGACGAAGTCCCATTTAATCGATCAATTTGGGTCAGAGGAATTAGCAATTTTGTCACGACTCGTGGCGAGAACCAGTGTTAAAAAAACTAAGGACATGTATAACCACTGGGCTAAGGACGGAGACGTGTCGGAGGCCGTGCCCGCGCACGGATGCAGTCATTTCCGATTTTGCCGCATGGCGAACAGGCGTGCGCGCGGCGGCGATCGATGGCTTCTGCTTTGCGGGTGTTGGCCGCTCATACAAGCGGGCTAGAAGCGTCGTACGGGATGACGACGACCTGCTGGCGCACCTCGATGGCGCGTTTGAAGTGGAGAGGCTACGTGCACGTGGACCAATGTTGGCATCTTCAGTTCCTTTGGCATGTTAACCACTGGTGCTCTCGGCAGCGGTGCGGCCGGATGTGGCGCTGACAATCGTGGAGGTGTTCTCGGACATTGTAGCATTATCGGCGGTAAAGGCGGCAGCGACCTCGAGCGTGGTGGTGCTCTCGGCGGCGGTGCGACCGGATGTGGCGCTGACGATCGTGGAGGTGCTCTCGGACGTGGTGGCATTATCGGCGGTGAAGGCGGCAGCGCCCTCGAAGGTGGTGGCGTCGGGCGTGCCTTAGGACATTATGTAGTGGTTCCTGGCGACGTTGATATGAGGGCGATCATGCTCAACGCATTGAAGACCGTGCAGTCGAGACACAAGAATGCTGCTGTGCTGTCGCCTGCAGCTAACGTTACTGCGGGGAACATGCATCGACCCGAGTTATTCTCCTCTGTAGCTTAAACAGACGGCGACGCAAGTGGAGAGCAGATTGGCATGCATCGCTGTCTTCCGGACCATCGACTCGACTTACGTCGTGAGCGAAACCGATTGTACCAGCGCAACTTCCGTTCGAAGAACCAAGAAAAAAATATGCAGGACAGTAGTTTGAAGCCAGTAAGTGATGGAATTCGAGCAAGAACCCTGAAACGGCTACAACATGCATTGGGACCGTCTGGACTAGACGAAAGCGTATGTTTCTATGCAAACTCAACGAGTGGAAGCATAGCCTTGAGCCACTACGTGGCGGCGTCAACGGGATGCGTGGGCGGGTGAGTCCATTCACATAGAACGGGGTGCACCCAGTTGAAGCGTGCACCGCATTGTTCGGGATTCCGGATAATAGACGTCAAGATTTTCAAACTCGATGTCTTCTTTGATGTGCGACTGCAGGTATGCGATGAGTCTGCCCACGTTTCGCGCGATCGGCTGGTGCCCCGATGCGAATCAGCCCGAAAGGAGGCATCCGACTTGGAAGTACATGGCCAAGATGCGGTGCTGCTTGATCCAATATTGCCGCAAACATTGAAGGATGCATACTGTGCGCCTGGATGGGTACCGTACCTGAGCGACATTGCTGTTTCCCCCCTCGAAGTTTCGTAGCTACACCAACGCTGATGGTCATTTGACAGCCTGGTTCAATGAGTACAAGCGATGTAATGGAGACGTTGATAGATGCAATATACCAAAGTTCGCGATTTCAAATGGATTTTTTATGTTGGGCACTTGCTCGAGCAGCTTGGTAAGCTGAGGCCAAAATCGAGCGAGTGTACAATATCAGCTTAAAAAGATAAAAAAAATAATAGAACTTGTTAGCAAGATAGGCGAATTTGCACTTACGTACCGATGTAGCTGGACAACGATGGCTGGATATCCAATAGACGATCGAGCAAGTCGCGTACTTCCAGCAAGTTGAGGTCCGCAGACTGACGCTTTTTGGGGACGGACTCCACATCAGCCAATTGAGTCAGGAGGGCCTTGAGCCGTCTGTTTGCGGCCGGCGATGACATCCCTCAGCGAGCTCCTCATTGTCGAAGTAGCGCGAGAGCATGTTCTGAACCTAGTTCTCTCAACCCTGGCAGCCTAGGAAGCGCATCAAGGATCCCCCCGCGTTGTAGTGCGCAAAACGCGACGTATCAATATCCAGCTAATGGCACTTGTCGGCAGTCGGGACATGTTGCTGGTTTACAGGCATGGGCGACTTCGCTAAGCATCTGCGCAATGTACAGAAGCTTGACCAGCAGCTGCGTCTCCACCTCGGTCATTCTTCGCATCACAAGCTTGGTCATCTTCTTCGCTTTGCGGAGATGCGTATGAACTCGTACAGCACCGGCTGCAGCTGTTGACGTGCGTAAAAGAACTACATCATACTGCCCGGAGACTGCACTGGCCGAAACAGGTGGATCTTCACGTCCTAGAATGCTGTCCTCCACCGTGAACGGATATGTCAAAATGGAGACCGCCTTTTTCAGGAAGCAGGTCACACAGCCACTGCCATGGGCAGATCAATCCCGCGAACTATCTTCATGTGTGTCGCGGTCCTTCTTGCTTCAGAAGCGCGCCACTTAGCGTATCATGAGCTCATTCATGCTCGCAAACTTATCCGAGGTGGCGATAACATCATAGCTGGACTGCGCGGTACATGGTGAAACGGTGACATCGCCATTAATTGCCAGACTCAAGCTGTGAGGTGTGCCTTGTACGGTGGACCGGCCTAGATGCTAGGTGCTGGGCGTGGCGGTTAGGGATGGGACAATGCAATCGTGGCATTCATGCAATGTGTGCATCAATGACACGGATAACGGAAACTACATTAATGCACTGCAACTGGGCAGTAGCCTTAAAAGATAGCATTTGTCAACTTAAGCGGGAGATAGTCAGTGAAAACATTTGGAAACCACCAGATGAAGGAGCGTGGTGACCTTCGCTGCGTGACCTGCGAGCTTCTCACTGGCCGGTTGCTGCGTTGGCGTAGCTCTTCATTCCATCAATGTGCTGGTGGCTTCTCTCGGCGCTCGCAGAAGCTGACCACGCGCTGTTGCGACATCCCTTCACAGCTTTTGGTGCGTGGAGATATTGACAGCCACTACTACTTCCCGGACGCCTGCGTCACTGCTTGGGAGCCCACAAAGACCATTACCAAGCTCGTTCGCGTCTTCAGTGCGATGCTGGACAAGCGCGACGTGGACAATTGGGTCGACAGCGGCACCTTGCTGGCCCAGTTCCGGACGCAGTCGGTACGACGCCGCCGACTTTGGGATGCGATGGAGGGCTACGAGCTGCTTCGAGACAGTCACTGGACCGTGCCACTCGGCTACGAGCTCCAAGTCTACGACAGCAGGATCCACATCGCACGCGATTGCGACTGGAATATTCCCGCTCGACTCGTGGACAATATATACGGCTTCTACGTGGACGTGTTCGTATTCGCCGAGTCGGAGGCCAACGGCGTCAAGATGCTGGTCACCCACCCGCTGCTGGCACGCGTGCTCCAAGTGACTGCATACACCAAGCTCATGCTAGTTCGAGATACTATGGGTTCCCGTTACTGAGCTGTCCGTCCAAGCCGGCGAGGCGTACACTCTGTGGCTAGAGCACCTGTACGGACCCAACTTCCGCAGAACCGCTTCAGCGCTCGAAACACCGCGTGCGAGTTGCTGCTGCGGGATGAGAGGCTGGCTGAGAATCACTACAAAAACATCACAACCCACACAATGCTGCCCTTTCCTCTCTCTCGCGTCATCTCCTACAAGCCCATCAGCCATGTGATGACGCAGAATCAACGAGGCTTGTTTCGACTATTTCTTCTCTCCCCCTTGATGGTGCTGATCGGCATCAAGGGCACGCTAGGCTCCGCCAGCATCCGCAATGCCACGCTACCTGGCTGCTTTTTTCTCGCCGAACAGGAGCAGCAACGTCACCTCAATATGCTTGGGCGCCACTACACGTGCTGAGCGCTGCACGAGGAACAAGACATGCCCCGCGGCCGCACGCACCCCGCGTGGAGCGAGTTCGTGATCGACAACGAAGGTGCCTACCCCGATGTGACGTGCAGGCACTGCTCCGCCAAGCTCTACAAGTCGTAGCCCAGCCGAAACTTGCTTGGGTATCTGTCGTCGTGCCACAACCTGACAGAAGCTGAGCGGCTCAAGTGGGGTCGCTTTAATGAGTCACCGAGGAAGAAGCAAGCGAAAACGCAAGAAGCGCAAGAAATCAAGCCATACTGCCTCACATACTGCCTCACATCCTGCTACGCAAGACTCCACCATGAGCGACGTATCGCTACCCCAGTCCCAGTGGGTGGTAAACTTTGCTAGCGAAATGTCCGCTGCAGAAAAAAATCGCTTTCAAGCTGATATCGCTCGGGGGTTCTACGCTGCTGGTTTGCCGTTCCGCAGTATCGAGGTCCCGCGCATGCGTAAAGCGCTCACGATCCTGCATCCGGAAATGGAGAAATATCTTCCAACGAGGAAGGCACTGGCTGGCCGGCTACTGACCACAGCACGAACTCGAGAGGTCTGAGTTGATTGCAAGATTGAGAGATGAACCGACAATCGCTTTAATTTCTGATGGCTGGTCCAATGTCAGCAAGGAGAAGGTCGCGAACTACGTCGTGGCATCTCTGCTCATGCGACCGCTTCTTTGGTGCACCAAATCTACTGGAGGACGAACAAACATCAGAGTACGTGGCTGAGGCCATCGGCGAGGTGATTGATGAAATTCACGAGGCTGTCGGCCGAGCTGTCGTTGTATCAGTCACGACTGATAACGCTCCTGTGACGCAGGGAGCCTGGACAATTCTCGAGCTGGAGCGACCGCTAATATGCAATGGATACAGCAGCCATGCACTAAACCTGATTCTGGAGGAGGTGCAACAAATTCCGTGGCTAAGCTGGGCACTATCGCGATCCGTCATTCTGGCCAAGTTCGTCCGGAATCGACCACAGCTCCTCGCGCGATTTCGCGAGCTGCAGAAGACAAAAGAGCAAGATGCGCATCATAGGGCACTGCGCTTACCTGTACCGACGCGTTGGTACTCTAGCTTCGAGTGTGTCAAAAGCGTGTGCGACAACCACATCGTCATTAGCCGACTGTTTCGACACACTAAGTTAATGAAGCGCTTTGGAAGACGACCAGCAAAGCATAATGAAGCTCGTGGCATTGCAAAAATTCGGAATTTCTGGAGACACCTGGAGTTGGTGTTGACTCTTCTGAAGCCACTCATTAAAGCTGTCGCCATGCTGGAACATGCTACCTGCTGCATATCAATGGTGTACTGGCAGTTCAGCCGGCTCCGACGCTGTCCCCTGTACCAGGAGCGCATCAGTGGAGTGTCAAGGACTGTTCAACTCAGTTAATTGGCTTCAATCAAAGTCAAATGGGAATTCTTGCACATAGACACAATGAACGCGTCATTTCTGGTCGATCACACGAAGGACACCTGTGACTTCGTTGACGCAGGCCTGGCTACTAGTGTCGCATCAATCTCACAGTTTGCTGTGCGTCTTGGGCATATTTCAACCCCGGTGGAGATGGAACAGATCGAAAGCGAAGCCACCGAGTTCTACCTGAAGAAGGGTAGGTGGTCACCCGAGACGCGCGCAAAGCAAAAGAAACTCTCACCGATGGCGTGGTGGACAGACAAGGTCATGAAGGCGGCGACGGACGACGACTACTTCCCGCTTTTGGTCCCTCTCGCTGCAACAATCTACACAATTCCTACGTCGTCGGTTGCTAGTGAATGATCCTGGAGTATTCACGACTTTATACACACCAAGCAAAAGAACAGGCTGGACGCGCGGCGTGTGGAAAAACTAGTTTTCATCTATTGCAATGCTGGCAACAAGGATGCCAAAACTAACATTTTCTGCCAGGTGACGGACGAAAGCGAGAGCGAAAGCGAGAGCGATGCTGATGATGATGTCGAGATGGATGATGCTGAGGAGAGCGAGGATTATTCACGACTTGAGTGACAGCAATGCATATTCATATGAAGGTAGCCCGGAGTAAGCATCGGATTGTTAACTTTGTCGAAAATCTATTTTTACTGCGCTGTTCGTGAAAAATACATGCGTGTTCAAAAACTCGAAACCTCTTATTCAGCCTGATAGTTTAGAATACTTTACGAGGTGTTCCAAAGCGGCTGGCATTACGCTACTTATTGCAGTTTAACTACGAAATAGGTACATATAAATGATATCCCCCTTCAGTCAGCGATGTCTTCTACAGCAGAGAAAGCCATGAAAAGCCTCGAGTTTCGTATTGACTAAGGCTTGTACTATTTCCCTGTCCTTTTGTAATGCTCATATGCCAGCACGGAGCAGTTATCGAAAAAGGTGCTACTTCAGGTATAAACCACCGGCACGGTTGCGTCATGCGCAATCCTCACCATTTTCTGTCGTAGTTCATCTTCAAAAGATGCTGTACTCCTCGGCTGAATATGGGCTGTTAAAATGGGCAGCACAGTGGTGCAACCAGAAGTTAGCATCGAAAGGGAAGCACCTCTTCATTTAGCTGATCCCGTCCTCGGGACGGGAAGGCCGCAGCCTCCAGGTGTTTCCGACGAATCCAACGCTGGCACGAAACGCGCCGACACCTTCGTAACCACACACACACACGTTCGTGACGCCCCCATGATTTTCGGTGCTCACGCGCCGCACAGCCGGATGGCGAGTCCGCCAGTCGGTCAGATGGATACATTTATGGTCTAAACATACATCAAGCCAGCTGCAAAATTGCGGATGCCGCATCTGTATGCGGTGTAACGATTTGTTGCTCGTGCTGCGGCGTCGTCCTCTCGGTGCGAAACATGGCGTCGTGCGCTGCAGTTTGCGCCGCAGCGTGCCTTCCTTCAGGAGAAGCTGCTTCGCCCGGCGCTGCCGACAAATACTGTGCCACGGTGATTTAGTTTGAGAACCCTCCCGACTAGATTTGGTCCCTGGAGGTCGGGCATGGAAACTCTCCGCAACAACCGTGAGCTGCCTCTGCTGTTGGCGTCGTCGATAGAAGCCAAGTATGATAGTACATGTATTTCCTGGTTTTCGTTGGAGAACGGAAAAGCAAGTTCATTTCCCATGATAAAAAGTGGCATCTCCTGAAAGGATGCCAGCCGTTGTCCAACCCACCTTCTCCGGCCAAGTCGGTGCTCTTCACCACCCTCCTGCTATTGTCAATTCGCCAAAATCAGGTATTGTCTGTGATTGGTCCGTTACTCGGAGGGAGAGGCGCCCCACCCCATTCGAGTCAGCCCTCCTTCGACTGCACGACCAGACTCCTTTCCAGGCCCTCACCTCAGTCCGCGAAGAACTACCTCAGAGACCATGGCGGAAGACGCAGGCATGCTGGACAACGGCGCCATGGTGTGGGTGCCCCACGACGTGCAGGTATGGAAGAAGGCCGTGGTGGTGCGTCGCCTAGACGGCCAGCGCGCCGAGGTGCGGCTGCAGCCCAACGACGACGGCGAGTTGGACAAGGATGACGGCCTGGAGCAGACCGTCAACATCCGGGACATCGCTCGCATGGCCGGCGAGGTCTCGGACGAGGCCATGCCCATCTGCAACGTGTTCGACGCGGACGGCGCCGACGACATGTGCACACTGAACCACCTGCATGAGCCGGCAGTGCTCAAGAACCTGGAACTGCGCTTCAGCAAGCGGATGCCTTACACGTACACCGGTGCTATCTGTATCGCCGTCAACCCGTACCAATGGCTGGATCTGTACGGCCGCGAGTTGTACGAACAGTACCTGGAGCAGCCTCGTGACAACCTGGCGCCGCACCCGTTCGCCCTCTCGGCCACGGCTTACCTCGACATGAAGCGTACCCAGGTGGACCAGAGCATCCTGGTCAGTGGCGAGTCTGGCGCTGGTAAGACAGAGACGGTCAAGATCATGATGAACCACCTGGCCTCCATCTCTGGCGGCGGAGCACACGGCACTAAGGTGATTGAGCAGGTACTGCGGTCCAACCCGCTGCTCGAGTCGTTCGGTAACGCCAAGACCAAACGCAATGACAATTCCAGTCGCTTCGGCAAGTTCGCGCAGCTCCAGTTCGACAAGACGGGCTCGCTCGTGGGCTGTCTGTGCGAGACGTATCTGCTCGAGAAGAGCCGCGTGGTCGGCCAGACAGAAGGCGAGCGCAATTACCACATCTTCTACCAGATCTTCTGCCTCGCAGAAGCGCGCAAGACCGAGCTCAAGCTCCACGGAGACGTGACGAGCTACAAGTACGTGACGGAAGGCGCGGACGCCGAGCTCTCGGGCATCGACGACGTGCAGTGCCTGAAGGAAACGCAGGACGCGCTCGACATCATCGGCATCTCGACGGACGAGCAGAACGCCATCTTTGAGATCGTCGCGGCCATCCTGAACCTCGGCGAGGTCGAGTTCGAGCAGAACGGCAACGACAGCGAGAAGTGCCACGTGAGCAACGAGGACGTTGTGGCCAACGTTGGCGCCCTGCTGTGTACCGAGAGCGCGGCGCTGCACTCGACGCTGCTGGAGCGGTCCATCACGGCCGGCTCCGAGTCGTACACGATCCCGCTCAACGCCGAGCAGGCGTCGGACCTGCGCGACGCGCTGGCCAAGGGCATGTACACGCAGCTGTTCGACTGGCTGGTGCACCGCATCAACAAGGCCATCTGCTCCACCAACAACGTGCAGACCCACATTGGCTTGCTCGACATCTTCGGCTTCGAGAGCTTCGACCAGAACGGCTTCGAGCAGCTGTGCATCAACTACGCCAACGAGAAGCTGCAGCAGAAGTTCAACAGCGACGTGTTCAAGGACGTGCAGCAGGAGTACGTGGACGAAGGCATCCCGCTCACGCTCGTGACGTTCGAGGACAACCAGCCCATCCTGGACCTGATTGAGGGCCGCATGGGCATCGTCAGCATGCTGAACGAGGAGGTGCTGCGCCCCCAGGCCACGGACAGCACGTTTGTGAGCAAAGTGCTGGACGCCTGCAGCGACCACCCGAGCATCGAGAAGAACCGCATCAACCCGCTCGAGTTCACCATCCACCACTACGCGGGCGACGTGACGTACAACGGCACGGGCTTCCTGGAGAAGAACAAGGACACGCTGCCCACGGACATGGTGCAGCTGCTCTCAGGCAGCCACAACGACGTCATCTCGGGGATCTTCACGCCCACGCAGAAGGGCAAGCGCAACAGCCGCGGCAAGCACGGCAAGGAGGGCCGTCAGAAGGGCTTTCTGGTGGGCAACACGATCGCCGGCGCCTTCCGCAAGCAGCTGTCGGAGCTCATGGAGACCATCAACAAGACGTCGTCGCAGTACGTGCGCTGCATCAAGCCCAACGCCAACAAGAGCGCGGTCGAGTTCGACCGCCTTATGATTGTGGAGCAGCTCCGATGCGCCGGTGTGATCGCCGCCATCCGCATCAGTCGCGCCGCCTTCCCGAACCGGCTGCCGCTTGTGGAGTTCCAGCAGCGATTCCAGATCATCTGCCCCTCGGCGCTGCGCGAAGCAGAGCCTTCCGAGATGGTGGCTGGGCTCCTGAAGGAGCTCATCCCCGACATGGCCACGACCATGCAGAACACCAAGTTTGCGGTGGGGAAGACCAAGGTTTACTTCAGCTCGGGGCTGCTGCAGAGGCTGGAAGACCGGCGCAACGTGATCCTGAAGGACCACGCCATCTTGATTCAGAAGACGATGCACGGATACGTGCACCGCAAGCGCTTCCAGCGTCAGCGCGCCGCCGTGGTGGAGATCCAGGCCGTTACTCGCCGTGGGCTGCAGGCCAAGCGCTATCGGACGCTGCGTGCTGGTGTTATTAAGCTGCAGTCTCTGGAGCGCGGCCGCAAGCAGCGCTGCTTGTTTGCTCTGCTGGTTGAGAGCGTGAGGAAGGAGCGCGAGTTCGCACTCGAGCAGGAGCGTCAGCGCAAGATTGCCGAGGAAGAGGAGCGTCTGCACCAGAAGGACATGGATGAGGAGGAGGAGCGCAATCACAGCGACCCCCAGCCGGTACGTCTTTGTTGTATAATTTTTGGCAGGTTTTCGTGTGGAAATACTAAGGAGATTGTTGTGATAGGAGCCTGTGGAAGATGATTGGAGTGACGCCAGCGATAAGGAGGAGGAGGTGGAAGTCGAAGAGGACACCGCAGGCCCTGTATCTCCACGTACGCTTCGTGCTCTTACAGAGGCGGCCTCCAAGGTTGCCGAGGCCGAGTCGGCGGCGCGTGACGCCAAGTCCGCGGCCGAGGCTGCGCTGGAGCTGAATCGTGAGCTGGTGGCTCACAACGACCGCCTGCGCTCGACCCTGTCGTCCAACGTGGCTGAGTACGCCGACGCCGAGCTCCTCCGCGAGAACGAGCGCCTGAAGCAGCAGGTGCTGCAGCTCCAGACGAAGCTGGTGCGGTCGCAGGAGGTGTCTCTGATCTCGGCCAAGGTGGTGGACAGCCGTATCACGTACCGTGAAGGCCGTCAGTTCGTCGAGTACAAGCTGCAGATCGAGACAAACACGCGCGGCACACTGTACGTGTGGCACCGCTACAGCACGTTCCGCAACTTGGCGGCGACGCTGCAGACCAAGAACGGATACAAGCGCAAGGAGATCCCGGAGCTGCCGAACAAGCAGCTCTTTGGCAACTTCTCGGAGAAGATTATTCAGGACCGCGTGGCCAAGCTGAACCAGTTTTTGGAGGCGGCCACCAACGCCGAGTACCTCCAGTGGGGCATTCGTGTGGACCAGGACACGTGCGTGTACAAGCGTCGTATCAAGAGCGCCTCGCGGGAGAGCATCTCGACCGCTAACACGCACTCGTCGTCCCCGCGCTCGTCTTCAAGGCTGTCGATGAAGTCGTTCAGCTTCCGTCGCGGCAGCACGGCCGGGAATTAGACGGCCAAAGGTGTAAGTGTATCGTGCTGAAGCGCGAATGGACGAAGGAAGAGCGCAACAATTGATGGTACCGTTGTCTGTGCGTGCCGGCATCAACTCCGACCCGACGGACGGCCCGACTAGCGAGTCAAGGAACGGTATGGCGTATGATACTCGCCGCTTACAGCGTTGAAGCTTACCAAGAACAGCGAGCAAGGCAATTTAGATGGAAGTTCTGTTTTAATGCTTTTATTTCTCTTCGATCGAGTGCTCCATGGTTGCCTTGGTTGGCGGACGGATGCATTGATCTGAAAGGCGTCGGAGCCCATGTCAGAGTGATGGTCGTCAAGTTGAAGGACTTCAACTTCAACTTAAACTTGAGTGTATGTACGCGAGTTAAAACCGTTGCCAGCAATGTCTGTACGAACGCAAGTTTCGTCGTTGGCTCCTCCTGACCCCATCGCAGAGCCTCAGGTCTCGCTTATCACGCTTCAGGTGGTTTCAGTAGGAACGTTCTCTACTACTGGGCGGAGGCAATGCAGAAAGAGAATCCTAGGAGAAAGGTCCCACAACTTCCGCAGGAGGAGCCGTTCGGCAGCTTCTCCACGCGCGTCCGGCACCAAACAGTGGATCTGACAAGAAGCTAGTGAAGACTAACGATCTCGACTGGGTCGCCCGAACCCACGGAAAGGAGTTTGTCTGCAAGCTCCGACCTTCCGACGCTGAATGTAGCAATCCGCTGGCTTCCGTCTCCAAGCTCTTCCCGTTGAAGCAGCGGCAGCGTAAACGCAGCGACGTTCAGCTATTCGAATGTATGATGGCCCAAGCCAGCTGATAAGCATCATCGGACGATCTATACAGCGTTATTTGCACTCGTTTTCAGTTGTACATGTACTCCTCTAGACGGATGAGATGCCACGCAACCTCTCGACCACGCTGAGAGCTTCAAGTCATCTCGCTATTGGAATCGCATGGAGTAGGGCTATTTTGTCACACCGCTTCATCACGCCTTCGTTTCCCGCTTAGGTGCTGTTTAAAAAATCTCTCCTTCACTTTTCTCTTATTCGAGAAGCTGCCGGCTCGAGGAAAGATGGTGACGCTTAGCTGTGCTGTCGTCGGTGCCGCGGGCAGCGCATTCCCTGTGGACATTGACGAGAACAAGTTGGTGGGCCACTTGAAGGACGCGATCAAGGCGAAGAACCCAGCGACGATCACGTGCGATGCCAAGGACCTGCAGCTCTTCCTGGGGAAGACGGCGGACGACAAGTGGCTCTCTTCTCGCTTGGAAGACGTAAAGAAGCTGAAGAAGGGCGAGAAGACTGCTCTCATCGAAGCGCTCACAAATGAAGTCAATGATTTACAGGGAGAAGATCCGCTGGAGGACGTGCTGAGCGGAATGGATCCTCCATCAGCTCGCCAAATCCACGTGCTGGTGGTCGTTCCGGATGGTGCAGTTGGTTCAGCGAGCGATACTTCTGCGTTGGCGGAAATATCAGCAAATTTAGACGAACTACGCAAGCAAGTTGTAGGGAAACGCAAATATGTCCACTCGGAGGTAACCTCGACCCAAGGCAGAAATCTTCTGAGCGACTTGGATGTTCGGGTGGAATTTGTACGCACAGTTCCGTTCGCTGCTGGAGGGAGTTCTACGGTTGGCCCATACGAGTGGAAGAGTGTTACTATCGAGAACGGCAAAAAGGTCGTGCTCACTGAGGAGCAGCAGCGCCAACGATATCGCGCCTACGTTGAACGCAACATTGCCGATGTGCTTGTGCAGAAGCAGCTTTCCGTGATTGTCGTGGAAATGTGACGTGCTTCGATGTTTGGGAGCTGGAACCCCCTTAAGCCAACGTGTATTGCTAATACGCTGCTTAGTGCAAATTG
>KV736223.1:979-28153 GCA_000500225.2 Phytophthora pinifolia | reverse complement strand
CTGCGTTTTTGAATCACAAGATGCATGTTGATGACGACCGCTTGGCTGCAGGTTATTATGCATGAGCAGCTCGCCCAGCGCGTCGCAGATGTGGAGCTGGTCGGCCGGGTTCACGCCAGCTTGCAGAGAGCGGTCTTGTACCCATCCTGTGGTGCAGCGTGGCGTCGTACAGTCCCCATTACTGCACCAGCAGCATGTGGCCCCGCTCACCACAGCGAGCGATGTTGTCCTCCGCGCTGCACGCAGAGTTAAGTGTCCGTACCAAATCACCCCCAGCGTCCAGTCCGATGCGAGCCGCGTTCGTCCAAGAGCTCGCTTCACCGTCTCCGACCTTCAGATGTGTGTCGACAGAGGAAGCTGGGCAACGCGTTGCGTGTGCGACTAATAGCCCTCTGCCGCAGTCGTGGCAGTGCCCGCGACCATCGCCACGGTCCATAGACCATGGACACTCCACTGCAGCCCTGCTCTGCTGGATGGCATCTCGCAACTTGCGAGTCCGCCGGCGCTTCTGCTTTTTTCGAGATTCCTGTGACATCCAGGAAAGCATGGAGCCGATGGGGGTTAATCCATAAAACTGGTGCCCCTTGAAGTCCCTCGCATACTGAACCCAAGTCAACCCAAGGAGGTGCTCACTCTGCAATCCGCTTCGAAGCCATCACTTGAACGAAGACGATACATGCCCTCACTGCAGCAGTACGAGCCGCTGGAGACGCTGGCGCCCGCGCTCTTCGGCAGCGTGCAGAAGTGGCGCCACGTGCCGTCGGGCGACCTCGTGGCCGTCAAGCGCATGGAGCTGCGCTTCGCAGCGCGCAAGCGCGCCAAGAGCTCGGAGCGCCTCGTGGACGAGGACGTCTTCACTGAGATCAAGACCAACCTGTGTGTGCAGAAGCTGGGCGGCCACCCGCACGTGCTGCCGCTGCGTGACTGCGTCATGGAGGACGAGGCCGTGCTGCTCGTGCTCAAGTTCTGCGCCAACGGCGAGCTGCTGGACGTGCTCAACTCGCGGCGCGCCGCAAAGAAGCCCGTCGACGCGCTGCGCTACTTCGCACAAGTGCTCAAGGGCACCGCCTTCCTGCACGCCAATGACATTGCGCACCGCGACCTGTCGCTCGAGAACGTGCTCGTGGACGAGTGCGACTGCTGCCAGATCACCGACTTCGGGCTGGCCACGCATTGTCCAGGAAAGATGGCGGTGCGGCCGGTCGGCAAGCTCCGCTACATGGCGCCGGAGACTAGTGCAGCGCTGGTGTATGAAGACGCGCCGGCGACGGAGTATGACCCCAAGGCCGCCGACGTCTGGGCGCTCGGCGTCATGCTATACGCCATGCTGGCCGCCCGCTATCCGTTCCGTGAGCCTCTGCGTCGCGATGACAGGTTCCGACTGCTGGAGGACTTCGGGGTCGAGTATCTGCTGGAGAAGGACAATGTGGATGTGAGGGCTCAGCAGCAGGTCGTGGACCTGCTCAAGAAGCTGCTACAAGTGGACCCGGGCGAGCGCGCGACGCTGGCCGAGCTGCAGTCGCACCCGGCGCTACCCGCTGTGGATAGCGGTGAGACGCGATCTGCGAGCTTGACGGAGCAGGAACAGCCTCAAGACGCACACACAAGTGAAGAGACAAGGCAACGCGCGCGGTTGCTGGGCCGCTTTGCAGGGAAAGGGTCGCTCGCTTCGGTGAGCCCGAACGCCCCACTTTCAGAGGCCGAGAAGATCAAACAAGCGCTTGCTGCTTCGGCCATCAAATCAACAGCTGTGGCTTCTGTGCTTGCCACCGGCGCCAATGGCTCCAAGACCCCATGCGCTGGTGGCAGGCTGCTGCATAAGTGCTGCGCTGCTGCGCTAGCGTGAGTGAAGCAGCTGTATATTATCTATAAGGCGGAGAGGACATCCCCCGCCATCGATCTATTATCAGTCGAAACAAGCGATCCTTGTCGTCATGAAAACCTTCATCACTGTGACGACCAGCTGAGCATGAAGCAGATGGCCTTAGTGACACCTAATGTACAAACATTTTGTGTACTTACGCGCCCGGCTCGTCAGCTTCTGGTGACTCCACTGCGCACTGCTCGCCGAAGGAAGCACTGACGGCTGGCCACAGATCGTCGCACTTGGCCTGGTCCTTCTCGTGCGCGCTTTCCAACGCTTGCTGCAGAGTACTGATCCAGTGCTCGAGAGAGGGGACAAGGCTTGCAGCTTGAGCCTGTGTGCTTTTAGCGGCCTTGACGCGTGTGCTTTCAAGCAAATGTGCGAGCTGACCAGCGTGGTAAAACACCGTGCGCTCAAAGAACTCCATATGCCGCAAGGTGTCGCACAACGTGTCCACATACGCGTCGATAAAGTCCGCCGAAGGCCCGTTCGGCAGCCAGTGTGTCCGTTCCAGAGCAAAGGCCACGCTCTCCGCCGACTGCAGGGACACCAAAGAGAAGAGGTTGCGCCAGCGGCTGAGCATCTCCTTTTGAGGTGAAAGCTGGTCCGCTGCATCGGCGTTTTTGCCTCGCCGACGCTTCTTTCCGTGCGTGGGTTCCTCTGTCGCTTCCACTGCCTTCCGGAAGTCAAGCAAGAGTCGAGCGAGCCAGGCGAAAAGTGAGCTAAGCGAGCCAGGCGGCGTGAAGAATTCCGATGGCTGTAGATCACGCAGGTCGTCCTTGTTCTTCAAGCGCTTGGTCGATTTCTCTACCAGCAACGAGGTTTCATTGGTCACATGAACACATTCAGCCATCACCGAGACTTTCGCGTATACTTCCAGCAAGCGGATAAAGCCGAATGAGTTCGTCTTGTAGGCTTCTTGAGCTTCGTCGACGTCGAACTCGATAATTGGCTCGATGCACTTCTCCAAAACTTCAACAATGGGATGAAGCAACGTGTTGAGGCCCGTCACGGACGGGAGCTGAGCAATGTACTCGATCGTACCGAGAACAATGACCGGGTTCAGCGCACCCTCCGACTTCTTGGATTTCTTTGACTTCGAACCCGACGCATTTGAGCGGAATTTGTCCTTTCTCCAGTGGTCAAGGAACGTCGCTAGCTTGGACGCCAAGAACGGGAGCTGCTCCCACTGCACCATGCAGTCAACCATCGACTCCAGGAGCTTCCTGTTGGAGTTTTCGTTCATCTTCATCAGATTCTCCACAAGACGTTCCAGCAACATACCTTCGGACAGATCACCCAGGTAGCCGATTATTCTCCAGATCGAACTGAGAGCCTCCTGGTCGTATGGCCTGTCTTCGCTGTATGCAAGAAGCAGGGCTTCAAGTGACTCGACGTTCATCTGCTCGCGCAAGAAACTTTTGCACTCCGAGTAGCGCGCATCTTTCATCACCTTCGCATGAGCGCTCTTGAGAAGATTCACGATAACTTCCAGTACAACGACCTGGCCAACCGCACTGAAACCTTCCTCCTCATCGTCTTCGTCCTCGTCATCATCCTCGGATTCTTGCGGTGGCTGCTTCAAGCGCCGCGACACGAAGTTCAAGGAGCAGCGCAGCAACAGGGCGGCCAGCTTGCACACTGACACGACTGATACGTGCTCAACGACGCTGGCGTAAAATACCATTGCCGCCTCGGGGTTCTTTCGCACTAGTGCAAGACACCGAGCAACTTGAGACGAGCCGCCCACGCTTTGCGGGAAATACGAGTTCAAGAACAGCGACACGAGTTGTTTGCAGGCCAGAGGGTGGCCACGATCCATTACCATACGGCAAAGCAAATCGCTCACGGGAACGACATCGTAGAAGTGCAGGTTCCGGATGCTCTTGATCCGGACCAAGAGGGCACCAAACGCAGCCCGGACCTTCTCGTTTCGGTCATTAATTAGTGGCGCTAGCTATATAATGCACAACAAGAGGATTAGGTCAACTCGAACAGCGTCCCAGGAGATTACCGCAGACTTACCATTGGAAGGAGCGGCTTCAGAATAGAGTGCGAATTGTGGTTGTCCAAGATGAATTGGATGCCTTCGAAAACTGCTGCGCGAACTGAGCTTGACGAAACATCATTGACGAGATCCACCACAAGCTTCGAGATGAAGCAGCGGATTGTCTCGGCGGGGAGCAGCTCCCAGTACACGGAGAGCACCTTGGAAACCCCTTCAATTGCTGCGACTCGCAGTGCAGGGTGGGAGTCGCCCAGCAGCTCTTCGAACGTGTCAAACTGCTTCTGCAGCGTCAGGTCCATCGTTTCGTTGTTGAATGCCGGATCACGGAGCGGGAAGTTGTCGAACAGCAAAATGGTGGCTTGACGGCGGACCGAATCGTTGGGTGCCTTCACACCACGCCACAGGATGGGGCTGCAGATGCGGTACAGCATTTCGTCCACCCCGGGGTGACGCTTGTTCTCGAAAAAGATTTGCAGCACTGTGCGAACGGCATTGAACAGCGACGTACTGCCGGCGTGGACTGCATCGCGAACGTATCTCTGGATGCACTCCTCCTCGATTTTCGCGCGAAAAGCGCCCTTACTCGCGACCCAAGCCTGTAACCAGCCATTGCAACACGTTAGATTAAAACACAACAACATTAGAATGCCAGTTGGAGTTCCCACCTTGAAGTAGATGCTGCCGTACTTGACGAGGATCGAGTTGCGTTGGTTCGGGATCTGGTTCCTGATCGTCTCGTTGATGTCCTCCACAAAAGGTAAGTGCAGCATGAACAAGAAGCTCAAGAACGGCACCGCATCGGGTGATCGGAAGAACGTGGGCTGGATGAAGCAGCGCAGCAGTATATCTCGCAGCAGGCCGCTGCTGTCGTCGTCAAAGTCTAGCAGCGGCAGCGCGTCCTTGATAGCAAAAAGCCTGCGGACTGGGTGCTTCTTGGAGACAAAGCTTCCCGTCGATGTCGACTCGTAGCTGCGCACGATGAGGTATGGCAGTAGCTGCGTGACGAGCGAGTGCGCGCGGCCGCAGAAATTGTGCTTCCAGCAGGCCTCGCACAGCAGCGCCACAGCCTCCTGTGTGGCCAGCACCTGGCCGGCATCACCACGCAGCCGCAGCAGCTGGTCGTGCAGCTCCTGCGTCACGGCGAACAGCTCTTCCTTGTCCACGGCCGCGTCCTTGGCCTCTACCAGCAGCGCCGTGAACTCTGCGATGCACTCGCGCGCCTTGAGGCGACGGGCCTCCTCTTCTGCATCGTCGCTGGGCGCTACCAGCAGCACTGCCGCCGGGTAGAAACCGTCCAGCTGTTCGCGGGGCAGCGCGCGCACCTCGTCGTCCACCTGGGCCTGGTCTTGGTCCTCCTCTTTCTGCTCTTTCTCGTCCTGCTTCGTGTTCTTTCCATTAGCTTTTCTTCTCCCACCTCCAGGTTTGCGACGCTGTATTTTACGTTGTGCCATAAGCTGCGCCAGCGGCGCAGCGTCCCCACGTCCGAGTGCCTCGATAGCCTCCGCCACGGACGTCGACATCTTTGCCTTCTTCAGTGCGGAATTCAAAACGTGAGCGCGGTTGTCACTATGAGCTGGATTGTGCTGACCCGTTTTAATGACAGTCGCGATCCTTAAATAAGCTTAACGCGATCTTTAAAAAGGCTTAAAGCGATCTTTAAAGCTTAAAGTTTATTTTAGTGCCGAACTTGCCTACTTCAGGCCAGTTCTAGGTTTTGGACCGCGCGAGCCAAAAACCTAGAACTGGCTGAAGTAGGCTACCTTACAAAAATCAAGATGTCACAACGGCGAGGGAAGGTACGTGAGTGACAGCCATAAACAACATAGACCCATAAATAAATATCTCCCTTTTCCAGATAACTCAATCGTTTGGACAGGACTCGCGATCCTCCACACAAATATCTCCCCTTCCCGATAGGACCGACTGTAGACCGACTGTAGATCATGGAGACGGCGGACCTCGTAGTGGACGGCACGCGCACGTCAGGCAAGGATGTGCGCGAGCTGAACGTGACGGCGGCCGTGGCCATCGCTAACATCGTCAAGAGCTCGCTCGGCCCCGTGGGGCTGGACAAGATGTTGGTGGACGACATCGGAGACGTGACCATCACCAACGATGGCGCCACGATCCTCAAGCAGCTGGAGGTGGAGCAGCCCGCCGGCAAGGTGCTGGTGGAGCTGGCCGGCCTGCAGGACCAAGAGGTGGGCGACGGCACCACGTCCGTCGTCATCATCGCCGCTGAGCTCCTCAAGGTGCGTCATCTCTTCCTCTTCTATAAGATTCTTTTCACCGGAGTGACCAAGATGGCTTTTTGTATGTATATTGTGTGTTGTTGCTGCTGTACAGCGCGCCAACGAGCTGGTGAAGAACCGGATCCACCCGACGTCCATCATTGCCGGCTACCGACTGGCCATGCGTGAGGCCGTCAAGTACATCAAGGAGAACCTGAGCGTGCCCGTGGACTCGCTGGGCCGCGAGAGCCTCGTGAACGCCGCCAAGACGAGCATGTCGTCCAAGATTCTGGGCCCGGAGGGCGAGTTCTTCGCCAACCTCGTGGTGGACGCCGTGTCGTCCGTCAAGGTGGAGCAGGAGGGCGCCAAGGGCAAGGTCAAGAGCAGGTACCCCGTCAGCTCCATCAACGTGCTCAAGGCGCACGGTAAGAGCGCGCTGGAGACGCAGCTCGTGGACGGCTTCGCGCTCAACTGCACCAAGGCGTCGCAGCAGATGCCCACCTACGTCAAGAACGCCAAGATCGCGCTGCTGGACTTCGACCTGCAGCGCCACCGCATGCAGATGGGCGTGCAGGTGGTCGTGAACGACCCCAACGAGCTCGAGCAGATCCGCCAGCGCGAGATCGACATCACCAAGGAGAAGATCCAGAAGATGATCGATGCCGGCGCCAACGTCATCCTGACCACCAAGGGCATTGATGACCTCTGCCTCAAGTACTTTGTCGAGTCCGGCTGCATGGGCGTGCGTCGCTGCAAGAAGGAGGATCTGCAGCGTATTGCCAAGGCCACCGGCGGCCAGGTTGTGCTCACGCTCGCCGACATGGAGGGCGAGGAGACGTTCGACCCCTTGACGCTTGGTGAGGCCCAGGAAGTTAGCGAGGAGCGCGTCGGCGACGGCGAGCTCATCTACATCAAGGGCTGCAAGACGCGCCAGGCCACCACCGTGGTTCTGCGTGGCGCCAACGAGAACATGCTGGACGAGATGGAGCGCTCGATGCATGATGCCTTCATGGTCGTGAAGCGCATGCTCGAAAGCAACCAGCTCGTCGCCGGTGGCGGTGCCGTGGAAGCGGCTCTGTCGATCTACCTCGAGAACTTCGCGACCACGCTGGGCTCCCGAGAGCAGCTGGCCATCGCCGAGTTCGCTGACGCGCTGCTGGTCATCCCCAAGACCCTGTCGGTGAACGCCGCCAAGGACGCCTCGGAGCTGGTGGCA
Organism: Phytophthora pinifolia; assembly: GCA_000500225.2. Classification (NCBI taxonomy): domain Eukaryota; phylum Oomycota; class Peronosporomycetes; order Peronosporales; family Peronosporaceae; genus Phytophthora; species Phytophthora pinifolia. The sequence continues at coordinate 20,834 of KV736223.1, read as the reverse complement.
CGTCTGCGTGCGCACCACAACACATCGCAGAGCGACGCTTCCAAGCGCGACCTGCGCTTCTCGGGCCTGGACCTGCTGGAGGGCACTGTGCGCAACAACCTGGAGGCTGGCGTCGTGGAGCCGGCCATCAGCAAGATCAAGAGTCTGCGCTTTGCCACCGAGGCCGCCATTACCATTCTGCGGATTGACGACTTGATCAAGCTCAACCCGAAGGAAGAGCCCCAGCAGTAGGCTTGGAGCGTCCCAGTCCGCGAGCGTTTCCTCTATAATAACACTCAGTTCCCACCAGCTTTTGCAAGATTCATTCATTGGCTTCTCCCTGTTCTGCAGCCTCCGCTTCACGCCGGTGCTTGAGCTCCACGGCGGCCAAGCGCTCTTCTTCAGTGAGCGTATCGCCGTCCAGGTGCGTAAGCATCGGCACCAGCAAGATCATCGCCAGCCGGTAGTCTCCGACTTGGGTTACTGGGTTTCCGGTCAAGTTCAGCGTCGTCAGCTTCGTTAGCTGTTCGAGCGGTTGAAGTGCTTCGAGCGTCTCAATCTACGAAAACACATACAAGATGATGAGTTATTGATGTGGGGGGGGCATTAAAAAGTGGAGGTAGTTCTCTACGTTGTTCTGCTGAAGCGACAGCGAGGTTAATGCCGGCAAGCTCTCGATCCCGCTCAAAGAAGAGATGTTGTTTTCATCCTGAACGTAGCGCAGTGCAACGAAAAGCTGTTAGTTCATGTGGAATTGTTGCCCCCTACTTGAGGGTTTTGGACGTACCAGCTGAAGCAACTCGAGTTTGGGCGATGAATCACCAGCCAGGCTGCTAATATCTTCAATGACGTTGCGGGAGGCCTCAAGAGTGGCGAGTACTGGCAAGCTCTGAAGACCAGCGAGGCTAGTCAACACGTTCCCTTTACAGATTAACGCCATGTGTAAGGCGATGAGACCGACTCGCATGGTACTTGGCTGTGTTTTCACGACGTACCATTGATCTTGAGGACGGAGAGAGAGCTTGAATCGAGGCCTTGCAGCGCTGCGATCTGGTTTCCGGATATATCTAGCGACTACATTGATCGTGTTAGTCGATCTCATCGAAACTTACACGCGTCACTCGGACGCTGTCGTCCCAATTTACCTGCAGATATTGCTGTGGCAGTGTCGGCGGGGCAGTAAGGGCATTGTCGGATAGATCCACGCACACAAGATACTGGAGCTCTGACAATGGAGACGCGTCGACGATTTGGTTCTTGGAGACGTTCACGTAGAGCAAGTGCGAGTAGCTCTTGATGGGCTCCAGACTCCCCAAGCCTTTATCCTGTTGATCAGACACAAGCCACACGTGAATATGAGCTACTACAGCTCAGATCCAGTAAACTTTTCGTACGATAACATTGAGAGCGGTGAAGGCGAAGCCCGAGTCGTCCACGACGCGATCCACGCGGGACAATCCCTCCATGTAGACCTGGAGATTGATCTCTTCGGCCATGGCTGGTACTTGTAGAAAGGGGGCCTTTGCTCAGCTTTGCGGCTTGAGAACAAGCGGTCGCTTTCGCACATCGCAGTAACGACTTGTACCAAACCGTCACCGACTTCTATCTCCATAGCTTGCTTGGGTAAAGCGGACGTCGTTAAGAATGGCATCAAGTCCACGACGTCAGTCTTTGCTACTACCTGCTGAAGACTTTTCCACTGATGACGACTCGGAATGTACGCGTTGTCACCTCTTCGTGTTGCTGCTGATGCTCGGGCTGACGTTCGTCTATAGCCCTGCCCTGGCAGATTGCCTTCCGAGTCAAGTTTCCCAGCGAGAAGCTCGGACTACGCTTCCACCCCGCCCAGTTCCCAGACACGGGCAATGGTGTCTACACGATTCGTCTCCTTGAGCTCACCAAGGTAAGCAAACAGATAGAAAGTTGGCTTCCTGGTGTACTAATAGGCACTTGGGACCAGGGACTCGATGGCAGTGGGTCAGCCCAGCGCTACAATAAGCACCTTCAACCAGGCCAGGAGCATCTGTGCGTTCGTATTGACTGCAAGCTCTTGACCTCATTGCATAGCTCACCAAAAACAATGTAGGACGCTGCGTCCAGGGCTGTACTTGACGCACATCAACGACACGCACTTGGTTGAAGTGTCCTGCGAGGAGATCATCGAGAGGTCCGTAGCTAGCGAGATAAAGTGGCGAGGGAGCATTGATCTGACGGCATATGAACTAATAGTCTGCAGTCGACTCCACGGCCCGTGACCCTGAGGTTCGTTGATGTTGAAGCCGGCGTCGTCACTCGTCACGAACTGCGAGAGTCGCTGCACTTGGATGGCGAGGCACTCTCGGCTGCGATCGCGTCGTTGCCAGGGTTGCCTCAGTCGTCTCCACGCCGACAGCCGTCTTCACCGACCGAGGTGCAATCGGAGCACGTGTACAAGATCATCCTCCTGGGCACAGCAGGCGTCGGCAAGAGCAGTATCTTGGCCGTGGCGACGAGCGGTGACGACGCGTATATGGTAAATACTTGTTGGCAGTGCACACATCCCTTTAAGCGCCAACATCTTCGCTGTATGTCTGCAGGATCGACGCTCTCCGACGCTGGAGGCGGAGTTCGGCACCGTCGAGTTCCCGGACCCGAACGGCCACACGAAGGTCGTGAAAGCTCGTGTCTGGGATACCGCGGGACAGGAACGCTTTCGAGCCATCACTCGCTCACACTACCGCCGTGCGGACGGTGCGTTGCTGGTGTACGATGTGAGCGACCCCGAGAGTTTCGAGCGGCTCGGCGAATGGCTCCACACACTGCGCGAGACCGCAGGTGACTCGCTCACCGCCGCGATGGTGCTCGAGAACAAAGTGGACAAGCTGCCACTGCCCTGCAAGAAGCCACGACCCAAGGGGTACGCGCAGTCCGATCGAGTCGACGAGTTCTGCGAGGCCCAAGGACTCCTCTTCGCGCGCACCTCCGCCAAGCTCAATGCCCGTGCAAGGGAATGGGACGGCGCGTTGACGGTTGTTGAGGCCGTGAAGCGGCTCGTGCTCCATATCCACGAACAGCGCACGCGTCCTGCTTCACCGCCAAAAAGGCAGCAACAGGTCAAGGCAGAGACTGTCGCGTTGACCAGCAACGCGGCCACCAAAGCCAACAAGGCAATGGTGGCTGGAGGCTGCGCCGGGTGCAGTTAGAACTTCACGATACTTTGTATTGTAAACTAGGCTGAAGGAGACACTACCAGTAGAAGATGTTTGGTCGCACATACTTCTTACACTCAATGCTAGAGATAAAAACCCTGAAGGACCATGGACTTCGCTCTAGGACGGTCGTATCGCGCCCGACAACGACGTAACGTCGTCGCCTGCCCCTCGGGGGCTGTAGGAGGCACGGGCGCTTCTTGCGGGGGCCTCGCGAGGCCCCCTCCGTCCAATATACAAACACGCAGGCATCCATTTGGATGAGTTAAACTATTGGAGTGTGGGTCCTGTAAATCCGGCGGATACACGCGTACCGTAAAAGCGTCCAATTTGTCCAGCTGCAAAAATGCATTCATTTAGTGGGTAAGTTTGTATAAACTGGCTTGGAAACCTGTGTAATTCAATGTAAACTATGCCGACACTGTTATGATGCTCCTCGGTTCTTCTTTCGTGTGGTCCACACTCTTCTTACGCTTGTAGCGCTTGATGCAGCGGGACACGGCGCATGACGCCATCAGCATACTGAGCGCAAGACACCCGCCAATTTCGCTTCCGTCGCTTCCCACTCGAGCCATGCGTCGCGCACCACTGATCTTGACGCTACTGCTGGCGCTGCTGGCATCCATCGCCCAAGCGCTTGTGATTGAGAGGTAAACGACCTGCGCGTCCGTCCATGACCTCTGAGCGTCAGAAGACGCAAGGTTACTCATCTGGTTACACTTGTGCTTTATGTTTCCCAGCCCAGACTGCCACATCATGACCCACGTGTACGTTTACCATCCTATCGTGTCCGCCGAAGCTTGCTGCAGTTGCTAACCTGGTCACCTTGCGCGTGTTTCCCGCAGCTCGGGCGAGTTCACCAACCTCACGCTGCTGTCAACCGGCGGCCTGCAGAACTTCGAAGTCGTGCCAGGTACAAGCGTAACCTGCATGTTAGTTAAAAGCCCAGTGCGTGGAGACTAACAGGTTTTGCCGTACAGTGTCGCCGTTCACGGCCTGCGAGCCTTTGCGCGGCCAGGACCTGACGGGCAAAGTGGCGCTCGTGCTGCGCGGCGATTGCAACTTCGTTCAGAAAGTGTGGCACGCGCAACGCGCCCATGCAGCGGCCGTCGTGGTGATGGACAACGAGCTGCGGCAAGAGTGCGTGTTGTTTTGCTGGGAAAGACTTGGTGCGGCTCTAACCGAGCTGGTTACAGGCCGCCGTTCCACATTATCATGATGAAGGACGACATGGCGAGCAGCGTTCGGATCCCGTCCGTCTTCGTCTCCTACGCGTCGGGCGAGTGGCTGCTGGACGCCATGAACCGCGCCGTCCCGTGGAACCCGCTGCGCATAACGATCGACTCGAACGGAGAGCGTGAGCTTAACGAGTTGATCGCCAAGAGGATGGAGGAGCAACGACTGACGGGCATTTCGTTGCTGTGTATTGAATGCAGTGCCGCAAGCGTCGACGTCGAACCGCCTGCTGAAGCGCGTGATCGCCTACATTTTCTTGATTTCCATTGTCTGCGCCTTCTCGAGCGGCCTGAGCTTGCTGTCGTCGGCGGTTTTCCAGTGGGTGGGCAAGACCCGGCGGACGCGTGCGGCCAAGCAGCTGCCGATCGCCAAGTACGAGCGCAACATGCAGCGGACGCTGCTGGCGCACCTGCTGGAAGATCAGTTTGTGCTTGACCGCATTCCGCTCGCAGAGATCGAGAACGTCTCCAGTCGTGACGGGGACGATCAAAGGCAGGCGGGCCATGGCTCTGCTTTCAGGACGGCAGACGAGAGTCGAGACGCAGTGTCGGATGACGACGCCATTGATCTTGACAAGCAAGAAGAGCAGGCAATCGCCCAGGAGGAAGTGCCGGCGAAGAGCGCAACGACCTACCGCAGTTCGAGCGAGTCCGAGTCCGAGACGTGCCCCATTTGCCTCGATGATTTCCAAGATGGAGCCGACGTTAAAGTCCTTCCGTGCCAGCACTTTTACCACGTCAACTGCATCAATCCGTGGCTCGAAGGCCGAAGCGGACGCTGCCCGCTTTGCAAACAGGACGCTATCGCCACGAGTACGTTGCTTTCAGAAGCGCACTTTGAACTGTAGCTAACGTGTTCGTGGTTGCTCTCTCCGTCCAGTTGCCGGCGCGTCCAAGAAACTCTTTGGCTTCTCGCTGCCGCGAGTGGACCAGATTCTGCAGCAGGAGCATGTACGTTGCTCATGCACGAGTCGAGGGGCTCCAGTTCTCACGCTTTCTTGCTTGATGCTCGCAGTGGGTCCACACGTTCTTCCTCATGTTGCCTGCGAGCTTCATCAGCTGCTTAATTGTCAACGCCGCCGCCTCCATTATCGGCACCATGTGGCCGTAAGAGGTGGCCCCTGGTCTCCCGTCTCTCCAGAACAAGTCAGCGACGGGGAGCAAGCAACGCGGCTCAGTATTTATCGTCAACTTCCAGCGGCGGCCTCGCGACTGTATTCCTCTGTAAATGCACTCACTTCTGATCATGTTTTGCTGCTAGTTGCGCGGTCCCGCCCCCCAGTCAAAGCTCGGCGCGTTTATCCTTGTGGTGTCGGCGCCACCAGCCTCGAACGCCGCCTTTCTCCTCCGACGAAGTCTTTGCTTTGGCCGGCTTCTTCTCCTTACTTCTCCATTGCCACCATCGTCGCTTGTCCGTTTCAGGCTCAGGAAGTGGGCGCTGAGACCAGCGACGCAGCTTGATGAAGGCGTAGCGCAGCTGGGTTTTCGTCGACGTCATTTGGTGGAACCTGTTGACGCCCAGCAGCTTGAAGATCGACAACGCGGCCTTGTACGGGTCGGCGTACGACGCCACCAGTGCTGCGTCATGCTGCAGATCCGTGGGCTTCGGCCCCAGCATCGTGCGTCTCGCGGCAGCCGCTGGTGCGACGGTGATGGAGTCGTACTCGGTCGAGCTGCCATCGCGTCTCAAGTCGGCAAAGCTTTGCTGGACGAGAGCCAACGCGTCCTTGCCCGAGAGGCGGGAGAAGTAGACAGCGCCGGTGGCCGCAAGCAGCACGATCATGGCCACGAACTGCTTCCGACCAGCCACTTGAAGGAAGACGAACGCCATGACCACTTCAAAGAGCACCAAGCAGGCGAACGTGAGCTCGAGCGCCGTGTTGGCGATGTGGCCTCGCCCCGGGCTGTAGGGCAACACGTAGAGCATGTTGTACTTGGTCGTCCCGAATTTCACGTAGAAGTAGAGCGCCCCGAACGGCGTGATGATGGGCGTGATGACCGTTCCCAGCAGGACGACGAGGAAGACGCTCAGTACCAAGGCGTAGTCGTGGCCGTACATGAAGGCGTTGGGTCGGAAGGCCTTGTGCTTCTCCTCGGGTGTGATGGACCGGGAGTGGATCCACGGTTGCAGCACCATGGTGTCAGCGCAGCGAGTGATGTCCACGATGCCGCCAAGGAACGTACGCTGGCAGACGTACGAGATGAAGAACGTGCCCGAAACCTTGTACAGGAACGACTCGATGTACGATCGCCCGCCTGTCTTCTCGATGCCCGAGAGTGCAAGGTAGACGGCCGTCACACCGATGCTGGGCAAGATGACCGAGCTCTGTTACACCGTACGACGTGTTAGTGTCATGGGAAGAGCATGGCACGTTCCGCGCCGACGTACCACAACGAGATAGGCGAAACCTTTGGTAAGGAAGCTCTTGACGCGACGCGAATGGCTGAAGGAAGGCTCGGACATGGTCAGATGAAACAGGAAGGCGAGCAAGCACCAATTCACCGTGATCTAGTGCAGTGGGGACCAAAGTTAGCAACGAAGACGAATGACTAACTCCCCACCAGTTCGTACCAGGAGCAGCGAAGGCAGATAGGACGCCACCATGCTGAGCAACAAGGTGTTTCTCCGATCCAAGCCACGGTACACGTTGCTGTGCGAATCGAGCTTGATGAACATGAGCACAGCTGTGGGCGTGGAGAAGAGCAGCAGCAAGCCCAACGTGGCGATCTGCCGCATCGTGAAGACAATTGCCCCTCGGACGGTGTACGGCTGGTACGCGAGACTCTGCCAGATGACATCGTCGGGCTCCGGGGCACTCTGAAGAACGACCTGCTGGAGAACCGGGGCGAGAGGCTCCATCAACGAGCGCTCGGGCTTCCGCAGCGACGCTAACGGCTTTTCACGAAAGCCTCGGCGTGACAGAGACTCGATCGTGTTGACGACGCGACCGACGCACGTCTGACCGCGCACGTTGCGGACGAAGGCGTTGCGGGTGGCTGTCGAGTCGAAGATGATGAAGGCAGCGCCCATGCATTTCCGCTTGGCAAACTCGTCGAGCGCGTCTTCCGGAAAGAAGTCGAGCTCCTCCCGCAGTGCGAAGACCTGCGTCGCGGCCGTCCGGTCATAGGCTTCGACGTTGGTGTCGTCCACGAGGCTTTCGTACAAGGTGTCGTACTGACTGTCCGCTCGACTGCCGTGCTTCACCTTGAGAGCTTTGGGGCTGTGCCTTGGGCAGCAACACGTGCAGCAGTAGCAGCAACACTCGCTGAGTTTCTCGTGGCGGTAGGCATAGCGGCAGGGCTTACAGCGTAGATGCCACCAGGCCGACTCGAGCGGCTGGGGAATCATGATGGACCCTGGACAGCACAGCAGGTTGTACGACAGCGTGCCGTTCTCGTACGCCTCGTCGAACGCCAGGATCCGGCTCAGCTTCTCGGAAAGCAGCTTTCGTCTCTGGAGGAGATCGTGCACTGCCCGTAGGTCTCGAAGTACCGTCATCTCATGCACCGAGCCTCCGCTGGGCATGGCAGTCTTGAGGGCCTCAAGTAACGAGCTCTGCGTCGTCTCCAGCGGGAGTCCGTATTGAATGAAGATACTCCGGGCCCCCACAATGTGCTTTGTTCGTCGACGCAGAGCCGACGCGACCTCATGCTGTCTGGTCAAGAGACTCAGCACCGCGAAAGCCACCAAGTAGCAGTACGCCACGTGGACCCAGTACCAGTTGCTGTGCAGCGGCACGTTGCTGAAGGTCGTCGCTTGGTACGTGTCGCCGCCTTTCTGGCCTCGAGCACTGCCAGGCACGTAGTTCTACATCCAGCACGAGTTAGCTACCTCTTCTCACTCAAGCCGAGCCCACGGTCCACTTACTACTGGGAGCATCACGGCCAGGCTGAAGAAGCTGAGGATGGCGAACAAATGGCCGCAGTCTCTGTAAAAGTGCATGATGAGCGCAGCTGGGATGCCGCAGGTTGAGCTCACGTAGCCTCCGCTGCACGGGAGCTCGCAGAAGCGCTTGATCCGTTCTCGGAGCGTCGCGCCTTGCAGCTCACTGTACTTGGCCGCAAACACGTCGGGCGACAGGTCGTCGTAGTTGCCGCGTTCAAACAGCGCTTCGTGGTGGTCTCTCCATATCGGCAGCTCCACTTGATGCACGCGTCGCCACGCGAAGAAGGCCATGCCGCCAGCGAAGATCAAGCAGTTGAAGAGCAGCTGGTACCAGATGCCCTGCCATCCTTCCTGTCGGCCGGCTGCGATGGACACGACCGACTGCTCCGCTCCAAGCTTGTAGAACTTGCCAACGTCGGTGCCACGCAGAGCGTAGTCGAGGTAGAACCGGCCCGGCACGGACCCGAACAGCGTGAACTTCTGCTTCTGCTTGACGCTCGCCGTCGCGTTCGTTGCCGGCAGGAAGGCGAGCGTCCTGGGCGCCACCAACTGATCCATCTTGGTGCCGTTGCTGTCTGTGAGCTTGAGATCCACGAACATTGGCGGCGCATGTGCAGGCACCCACGTGTCCACTTTGAGCTCCACACGGCCGTCAAACATGACGGTCGTGACACCGGAAGGCACGTTCACCACACTGAGGTCATCCCCCCCCACCGCCACAGCCAAGACGGCTGCGACGACCACGAGTTGCAACAGAGAACGAGCCATGCACGACGTCCGTGGCAGCTCCGATCGCATTGTCCTGAGATATCCGAGCGGGCGGCCATGGCCGATATCTTGGCCAAGAGGTGCGTGCCAAGATATCGGAGACCCTTCAAGAACGTGCGGTGGGGGGCGTTCTACATGGAGTTAGAGGCTGTGGACCATGCTCCTAGAGAGAGCGAAGACCCCAACTGGGCGTCCAGCATGCTCTTGTTGCCTCCTACACGAGCTAGTCGCTCGTTCACTAGAATCTCATAGATCTCGTGCGCGCGCCTCAAGTCGCGGCCCCGACCTGACCGACTCGCGAACAAGTCGTAGAGCTCCTGTCGAAGCTGCAGTGCATGCGCAGCTCGCGTCTTGTCGATAGACGCACCAACGGAGGCACCGTGGGAGTGGCCAGATTCATGGTAGATCGCCTCGATCGCGGCTTCGAACGCAGCCTCCTGCGTCCGCCACTTGAGCGCGAGAACGCGCCACTCGCTCTCCTCGTTCTCTTCTCGGAGCGAGAGCGACCGCGGTCGAGTACCAGGTGCATTGCTGTCGTCTCCATCCCGCAGGTTTTGCCTTCGTAAAGGGGCGTAGGTAGACACGCTTAGCAGACCATTGCGCAGTAGCAGCAACGCCACAGATGTGAACACTCGTAAGGGCATCAACGCGTGCAACTTGCGTTGACGCAGCGAGTTGTGGAAAAGGTTCTTGAGCTCTCGCTCGGTCGGTCCGAGGGACAGCGGCGTCAAGGTCTCCACGAAGGCAGAGTCGTCGAGCAGCTTCGCGGCTGTATCGGAGCTGCTAGCCGCTGCGAGGTTGAACAGCTCCTGGACCCAGTACGAGAAGAGGTGGAAATGGTTCATCTCGCCGCGATACTTGACGAGCAGCGCCAGGACTTCCTCGAAGTACAGCCACTTGTCCCCAGTCGAGCGAGGGCTCCACCATTGCGAAGCTTGAGGCTGCTGGTGGCGAACAACGGGGCTTCTCGCTGCCTGAGTGTTGTACTGCTTTGAGTGGAACTGGCTGTAGTTGGTTGGCCGCACCATCGCGCTCGCATGGCGCGGAGATCCAACAGGACGTCGGCACGTGGTCACACGCGCCTGGGCGTCAGGAAGCCTATCGTCTGCTTCATTGAGCGACGTCACGGCGGCTGCTTGGCTGTCTGGGTCAACGAAGAAGGACGAGACGATCGCCTCGAACTGCTGGTAGCCGTTTGTGGGCAGATACTGACGATACACGAGGTTGTCCACCTCTGTAAACGGCCTATCGCTCTCGACGATGGAGCTCTCGTCTTGTACTCGGAACAGCAGCTTCGCGAGTTCCAAGGCGTGCGGTGCAGCAATAACTTCACGCATACTAGTCGGGTGGAACATGGGCTGCCGCGGAGACGTCGAAGACGGTGAACCAGCATCGTGTTGAAGGCAGTGCGCGCAGATGTAGCGGCACATGCAGCAGAAGACGAGCTCTTCCTCCGATCGTTCGTTGAACAGGAACTCCTGGAAGCGCGTCACGTCCGGGTCAATGGCGGCGAAAGCCTCGATGCTTTCGTGTAGATTCGCTAGCGCGGCGTCAATCAACTTCGGTAGTCCTAGGCGACATCGGAAGTGCTCGCGTGTGAGCTTTTCGATGCTGAAACGCACTGGGATCGGCACTTCCCCGGGCCGATCGGCGGAGAGCTTCGATCTCTGCTGGCGCCACTGAGTGAAGGATACCGTAAGGTGGCAATGCGAACTGATGAGCTCTGCTACTCGGCGTTGCGGTAATTCCTTGAGCTTCCCCACGATCGCGTCGTAGATGTCGGAGATGAACTGCTTCAACGTGACCAGCCGCTTCCTCTGCTCGTGTGAAGACAGGGCAAGTGCCAGCAGAGCTTCAGTCTGTTTCGTATCATCCCTGGTCGCAGGGTAATACGTCGCGGAGCTCCACAAACTATCGTCTAAGTGCAGCTCCGCGTAGTTTTGCAGCCGCATCGCATCGCGTTCGCCGAAGGGAATACTGACTGAGCTGTCGTCGTACTCGTCCAAGGTGTTGCCTTCGTCAATGTCCGTTGGTTGAGCTCTGTCCATGTCGTCCTTCGGCGTCTGCTGCTCGAGATCAGCCAGTAGATCGGTTGGAGCTGCGTCGTCGCTATTCAGGTCCGGGCCGCTGTCACTCTGGGGCAGCTCGGCTTCGTCGCTCACGGGTTTCTCCTCTGGAACGGTCCCAAGCACCACGTGGAGAGATCCCACGAGAGCCTGGGCTTCCTGCATTGTCTGCTGGAAAAGCTTAACGTCTTCATCGTCGAAAGCGTCAGGAGGAGCGGCGCTGCTCGGACGAGAAGGCAACGCCTTCTGGTCGTCAGCTGAAGCGGCAGCTTCACTACCGTCTCCGCCTTCTTCGCTCTTTACGCCTTGACCTTCTCCATGATGCAACATGGTGATCACGGAGGCCAGCTCGCGGAACGTTTTCAGCAATCGGATCAACGCTTCCTTCGCGTTTGGCTTGGCCTCATCGTTGGTCGTCTCGCTAGCCGCAAGATGCTTCGTGTCTGCGTTCTCGTCGGTGCTTTCATTCGTAGCAGGAGTCGCCACTTCTTCGGCCGGCGTCGGGTTCCGCGCAATTGGAGAAGGACTAACTAGCGCCCGAGAACTCTCGCCGCTGACCTTCAGCCCGCTTACAGCTGAGAGCTTGAGCTTGGCACTGCGTCGGCGATTCAGCAGATAGGATCGCACGTTCGCTTGCATCAACTCGACGGCCGCGTTCTCTTCGCGTCTGCGCATGATCGTTCGCATCACGGCGCGGCGGTGCAAGACGAATTGACGCTCACAGAACCCTCGATACGAGCGCTGAATGTCCATGGCAGCAGCCTGCTTCTCCACGCGAATAGTGATCCGAGTCTGCTCCTTACGCGCTTGGTACTTCTGGAAGGCGCCTTGTAAACGCGTTGCGGCTAGATGGAGTTCCTTGGTCGAGTCGTGCTTCGAGCTGATCGAGGGTCGACTCACCGACGACGCGTCTCGTTGCCGTCTCCACTCAGCTTCTTCCTCGTCGATCTCACTTGCACTATCGTCCTCGTGGTCGCTTTCCTGCTCCTCGCTGAACTCGTCTGGTCGTTTCTTACGGTGTGGCTTTCGTAGCTTCAAAGCTTCTTGTGCTGCTGCGATGGAGGGGCCCGCTTGGACTTGATGCTCAAGCTCTTGGACTTTCTGAACGAGCTGTTGCGCTTCGTTTTGTGAACGTTTAAGCTGCACAGTCACATCAGACAAATGGTCTTGCTGTTGGGTGTTTTGGAGAACCAAACGCTTCACTTGGTCGATCAGACGCGTCACTGCTGCGTCGTATCGTTCTCGAATTTCATACAAAAGCTCGCTCTGTTCCTTGCAGATGCACTTGATCTGCCGCGCCAATTCGTGAAAGCAGTGCGAGTAGATCTGAGTCTCCTGACTCGTGTATTCCACCATCAAACGTCTCCGTTCAGTCAGTACAGACACGTCGGTCTCGGTTTCAGGGACCACATCTTCACCTTTTTTCTCAAACTGAGGCATGTTGGCACGCATTTTGTCGAGTGTCTGGCGCAGATACAGCACTTGTTGTCGATTGTGGGGCGTCAAGGCAGGGAACACGACCGTCTCCCATTCTCCTAGTGCATTCAAAGTCGACTTGTACTGGTTCGGCGGGTAGTTTTGAGGTACAATCACCGCATTCGTCTCCACGACAAAGAACTCGCGTGGGATCATGGAAATCGAAGTCAAGTCCCGACCATCTTCACGTGGGGACACTAACTTGCTGGTCTGTTCGCTGCCACGAGGTGCTGGTTCGTGAATGGATGCCCGCGGAGACGGCCTGATGATCTTGATCGAGCGCCGTCTTCTTGAGCTGCTGCTTCCGGAAGATTCGCCGCCATCCATGCGCTTTCGAGTGAAGAAGCTGCCTTTGCTGTCGGCCAAGTTCAACGGAGGCAACATGAATTTGCTCAATGCTGAAGACTGTGGTAATGCTAAAATGAACTCGAGAACAAAAATACATGCAGCAAGCAGAAAACTAAATTTGAGGTTTTTGACATTTTTTTTACAGAAGATGTCGTTTTTTTCTCAAGGAGATGAGTTTGAGCGACAAATATTTACAGACGTGCCAGGAAATCGAAACAATTACACTTGAGGTACAGGGATCCCGCTGGGCGCATTGTCTTCGTTCGAGTCGAGCGGCATCGTGATGAAAAGCTGCTTCATCTTCCTCTGGAAACGCCGAGCGTCTACACGCAGAAAAATAGCGTTATGTTAGACGAAGAGTCAAATACCACTCAGCTTCAATCATAGTGAACTTCTTACACGGCTTTGGCGGGATCGCGGAGACCCCGTGCCGCGACTTCCGCAGCACACGCACCTTGTAGGCTCGCTCGATCTGCTTTGCCACTGACCACTCTTGCAAGATGTCCACGAGGCCGAAATAATACTTGCTCGGACCGGAGACCTGGTGGGCGTGGTACGCATGGCTCTGTGGGTAAACCACTGGTTCGCTCGGCCCCGTGCCCTGCAAGAGATCCGACAAGCGTCTGTCGTACGAAAAGTCCGAAGACTCGGACCGCCTTGTGCCTTCGGACACGACGTCCTCTTCGCTTGTGGAGCGGCGCATCTCGTACAAGTTCGGCAGAAACTCGACGTCGCTCCTTTGATCGTGGGTGTCGGCGCAGTACGCCGTGAGCTCCACGGACTTCCGACGTGAAAATCCTCGCCTATACTCCGTTGTGATGGTGAAGTGCGAGTAGTGAGTGCCAATTAGCAGACTGTAGTCCATGATGCCGGCGCTGGCGAGGTAGTTGCTGTCTCGCGTGAGTTGCTTGACGAGCTTTAGCGCAAGCTCCGAGTCCAACTTGAGTCTCTTCTTCAAATCGTTGTCTCGAAGCGTAATATCCGGATAATGTTCTTCTCCCGGTAAGAAGCACGGTTCATTTGGCGCCCCACCAAACGTGAAGAACCGGTTACACTTAGAGCAGCGATACTTCTCTCCTAGAACGCAAGCCGGCGCGTTCCGGTCTTCCCACGACCCCTTGATGTCGTATCTACGGTGAATCACCTCCGTCGTGCTCAGGAAATTGCCCATGACGATGAAGTAGAAGATCTGGCCGTACATTTTCATGGCGTGAAACCCGAAAAAGCGCGGCAAAAGCGTCCCTGGATTCCACTTGAGGTACCGCAGATAGGAAGGCAGCAGTCTCAACAGCACGTCCTTCTCCTTCGAGGTTGTGCTCTTGACCAGATACTTTCGGTCGCACGTGTTGAACACAAAGGCGCCACTTCGTCCTTCGCTGATCCGCTCGTTAATCGTGGAACGGAACGCGAAAATGTACTCGGCGTCGTTGACTCCGTAGAGCTGGCGGATGGATGCAAACACACGCGGCTGGAAGTCGTAGAACTGCATCTCGTTCAATGCCATGGGCAGGAACGTGAAGCGCATGTGACTCGGGTTGTCCCGCGCTTCCTCCACAACTCGAACAGTCGAGTTTCTCATTTCGCGAAGATTCGGCATGGACCTCGGCGGAATCGTCTGCGATCCAACGCTTCCACTGATTGAAGCGGAAGACACCAGCTGCCTAATTCGACGTTGAGGCGAACGCTGCCAGTCAAGCTGGAACGTGTGGTTGTTGCCGTTCTCTCGCCGCATGCGGTGATGGTGCTGTATCGACTCGATGATTCCGTTCGTCGCCATGTGAATCATTTGCTTCCGCAACGCCACGTTCAACTGCGGGTTCATGAGCTTGTCTTCGTGCTTGTGCGGGTCCGTACGACTGCTTTCACTGGCCTCCATGCATCCCGAGCTCCCGCCACCGGGAGAAAACGACCCGCGTAGCATCGATCGATCTCCGTACGGAGACGACAAGCTGGACTCGGCAGGATCGTCAGCATAACACGAAGGGAAGTACGGCGCATTTACCACGATCCAGACGATAATGTTGACGCATCCGCGAGAAGCGTGGAGGAAAGCGCTCAGGTCGATGAGTTCCTTGAACTGCGTCTTTCCCAGTAAGCCTTTAATCGTCGCAGTGTTTGTCATGGCAAAGAGGACGATCATCAAGAAAGACCAGGAAATGAAGACGGCGCACGTGAGCATTCCGTTCGACAACACAATGCGTCGCACGTCGAAAGTCTCCTCCAGTCCGCGACGCAGACGGTTGCGGACGTACATCATGCACGCGACGCCAAAGAGCAAGTACACGACGACACACACGTGGTACAAGATCCACTGATGCCAGAAGAAGCCCGGCATGTCAGTGTTGTGGTGGAACCAGATAAACCGCTGGTCGTTGTCCCCAGCAGCCTTCACGCAGTCTGGGCTTGGGTCCTTCGTCTCGATGCACTGGACCTCGGCGTCGCCCAGCGACCACAGCACCAGCCCGCAGATAATCCCGCTGAGCACCGAGTAGAACCAGTAGATGCGGAAGTTGTACGCGTACGACGTGAACGGGTTCGTAATCGACTGCACCATATCAATCGGAATCGCAAAGAACCAGAACTCACCGGCGACCAGCAGCGCCTGTGTGATGGCGGCGATACGGAACGGCAGCACCACCGAGTCGGCCGAGAACTCGGTGACGCAGTACTCGGCCACGTAGATGACGGCAAGCAGCAGGTCTACAAGACTCTTACTGAAGATGAGCGGGTTCGGGTGAGCTCGTACGGCAGGACTCGTCAGGAACGCGACGATAATGACCAGCGTGAAGGCTCCGGAGGCGATAGCTCCGAGGAACAAATACTCGTCGGCACTGTAACTCCCTACCAGTGCGATAGTAGAGCAGGCCACGCCCACCAGCACCAGCATACCGGCGATTGCAACGACCAGACCGGAGCAGGGTCCCGTGACGAGAGCTTTGAAGCAGCTGCAGAGCGTCAGAAGTCCGCGACGATGACGCCGACGTCGTCCAGGGCCTCCGTTGAGCTGTGCATTGTAGCCAGACTTGGAGAACTTGTCGATGGGGTTGCTTGACAGAGAGATCGTGCAGAATAAGCCTCTGCAAGAGCAAATAATAACGGGTTAGCAAGGGAATACGCGGGTGGACAGGTGGAAGACTTACTGGTCTCGTCCACGCAGCAGCGCGTCGCTCTCGGAGGCTGGCGGCGGGTGCCCCATGCGAGGAGCGAGGAAACAGACAGGCAACGGAGGTGGCGCTTGTACAATGCGTGACGAAGGCTTGGGTTGGTTGGGTTGGCGCTCAGCGTCTCTGCCAGCTGCAAAAATAGTAACGAATTAGTCACAATATTGGCTCACAGAGCTTCCAAGCTGGTACAGATTGCGCTCCATAACCTCTACCTATTTTATACAAGTCAGAAATATCACTTTGTAGAGACCATTTGAATTTTAAACGAAGGCGGGAAGCTAAGTTCATTTCATTTCAAAACTGGCGGCAAGCATGGGCTGGTTAACTGACCAGCAGAAGGTGGATATCATCAAGTCGACAGCATCACCTGGCTTAACGCACAGCGAGCTCGCTGCTTGGGCAGCAGCGGCATTCAAACTCCCCCGCAATCTGCCAAGGACGACCGTGAGCGGCATCCTCAAGAACAGGGTCGTCATCACGAATGCAGCGGGGCTGCAGTAGCTCTTTGCTTAGAGAAAGCTTAGTTAACCCCTTGATTACCAAGATCTGACACACAGAACACACTTATGAATGTCGTATTATACGACGAAGCCATGTCGTTTAATATTTGTATGGAGCAGATGTTGGACATAAAGTCAGGCGTATAAATTTTCAGCAGGTTTCACACGGCAATGTCGTAAGGCATACCGCGCTAGAAGCGTTTATATGAATCCTAAGTCATAACTCACGACGTTATTGACAGATCCTTTGAAAAAAAGTGGTCCGTCAGTCATGCAAATGTGACACAGTAAAGTCAGTCACTTGAAAAAAAACGAAACGGAGGTACGTTGATTCAATAGAAAGTGCACGGCGATCACCCAGTCCTATACTCATCACGTGACACGCAGGCAGCACGCACTCCAGCAATCACACGAAGTCGCTGTCGCCCCCGGCACTCCCGCTTTCGCTTTCCTCGTCGCGAAGCTGTAGCTCCCGCCGCGTCTTCTGGCGCTTCCCTGCTTTCTTGCCTGGGCGTCGGAGAACGACGCGCTTGCCCAAGGAAGCCGGGATCGCTAGCCCACCGTCGAAGTCGTCGTGCCAGATTTCGAAACACGTCTTTGCCACGCCCTTGTACTGACGACGGATCTTATTGCACAGCCAGCACTTAGCGTTGTCGACGGAGCAGCGCTCGCAGAAGAACGTCGTGGCGAACGACTTCTTCTTGGGGTCCGTGCGCAACAGCGCGCACACCTTGCACGAACGCTGGCGGCGCTTCTGGACCCCACTGACCGTCACCCAATCCTCGGCTTGCTCCAACGCGTGGGTGAGGCGGACAGTGGAGCGCTTGCGCTTCTTGGTGGCAGTGACCGGTGTCGCGACGACGCCGACGAAGTCCGCAGCCTTCAACTGAAGCAACTGGTTCTGGGGCACGGAGTACCACTCGGCGCGCTTCATCAGCGTCGTCCCTGAGAGCTTGGCCGTTTCCTTGTGCGAAATGTATGCGCTCACCAACGCGAGGTCCACCATCCCGAGGAACAAGCTCTTGTAGTATTTGATGAACTTAGTCGACGTTTGCAATGAGAAGGACTGGAGACGGAGTTGATCGTGCACATCAACTCCGCCCATCCAGCGCTGATAATCGGTCACCGGTGCCGGGCACGGGACCGTGATTGCACCCACTCTCTTGACCTTGCGCCCAATCGAGGACTCTGACATGACCGCACCCGTACACAGGTAGTACACCGGCTTGCGGTCCCACCATTGAAACGCCACAATGGTAGGGACCGCGACCGAACGGGAAAACGTGAAAGTGCCACGAGGGATACTCGCTGGTCTTGTTGAGCGACTTTCCTTCACGTTTTCATCGTAGCCTAAGCGGTTAGTCATAATGGTGCCGATGAAATACACCTGCATCTTCAGCACCTCGATCGCTAACAGGACCGACGAGTAGAACCGGTCGATGACAACCGCCTGCCATGCATGCCTATTCGACCCGAGCACGACCTTGAGGTTGCGGACGACCGCGGCGGCGCCTGTCTTGTGGTCGAAGGTATCGTCGCCAGCGCCGCTCGTGCGCTTGCCAGCGTACATCTCGAAGCTAGTAAGATACAACAAAGGATAACAATCCGTAAGATCAACGTCGTAAGTTATGACATGGGAAGCGATGGAAAAATACGTACCGGTGGCAGTATGCAGTCCGCGAGTCACAAGTCATGAACATCTTCGACCCATACCTGTGCGGCTTGTCAGGCATGAACATGCGCGTCGTATTCCGCTTGGAGGTTGCCGGGAGCACTCCCTCGTCGAACGAAAACACTGCCAGCAGCGACCATCCCGCCAGCAACTGCTTCTGCAACTTGTCGACGACCGGCCGCAGCTTCCACAACTTGTCTCGATTGCGTGGTCCCTCATTATTCACGACGTGGAGGTCGCGCAGGATGTCCGTACAGCGATTCCGGGCCATGAACCGCCCGAAGTTCCCCGCTGGTAGCGCGCCGTCCTCAACCATTGTCCAGTGAGCGCCAAACCGTCGCTTCTGTGGGCACAACATGCGCGCAACAAGCAGTCCGATCACGTGCAATATCTCGTGAGTCTGGTAGGCCGGCTTCGCTCTCAGCCGTCGTCGGAGCTGGGCCAGCGTCTCGCGCCGCGACACGACTTGCTTGGACTGGATCGACGCAGCTCGGCGGTCGACTTGCTGGAGACCATATCTGTTGGTCTCCGTGTTGACGAGCACCCACAACGACTTGGGCATAAAGTAGAAGAACGTCTTGAGCGGCGAGTCGCACAGCGCACGCAATTCCGGCACCGGTAAGGCCTCTTCACACCCGAGGCCGCTGTACGCCGGCGCGTCGCCCTCGAAAAGCGAAGATGCGGGCGTCCCGGCCATCGCGCGTAGTGCGTTCTCCTGCGCCTTTTTTGCCTTCTTGTCTAGGGAGGCGTTGCCAATCTGCAACGCTTCGATGAAGGCTGCATCCATCTGGACAGCGTCGGCGTCGGTGATCTCGTCTTCCTCCTCCTCAGAGTCCTGCCCTGGGCTGTCTTCTTCTTCAGCAAGTACTTCGCTTTCGCTCTCACCAGATCTATAGCTCTCATAGTCGGCTAGGCTCTCGTCATCGGAAATGAAGTTGACGTCCTTTTTTACCTCAACGCGCGGGCGAAGGACTCGGCAAGAGACAGCAGGAGAAGAGCCAGTGGCAGGGAGCTCGGCTTCACTCTCCATCCAGTCCCGACGCCTCGGACAACATCTGCACCAATGGCACAGCTTCCTGGCTTGACGCTTCAATATTCAGGTCGCTCTCCGACAAGCCGAACGCTCGTGGCACAGCCGCCTGCGAAAGCTCTACGTCTGATACAGCGCGTTCAACGTTCTCTGGGACAGCTGCATGCTCGTATTGATCTGCGAGACACTCATCCTGCCGTCGGTCTCGTCAGCCTGCCGTGTTCCTTCGCCGCTCATGCTCGCCGTCGCCGCCGTCGCCCTGGTGGTGTTGGTGCTGGTGCCCGCGGTCACAGCCGTCGCCCTGTTGGTGTTGATGCTGGTGCCCGCCGTCGCCGCCATCGCCCTGGTCGTGCTGGTGCTGGTGCTGGTGCCCGCCGCCGTCGCCCTGGTCGTGCTCGTGCTGGTGCTCGCCGTCGCCGCCATCGCCCTGGTGGTGTTGGTGCTGGTGCCCGCCGTCGCCGCCATCGCCCTGGTCGTGCTGGTGCTGGTGCCCGCCGTCGCCGCCGTCGCCGTGGCGGTGCTCGTGCTCGTGCTCCTGGCTGC
>KV736198.1:2869-15798 GCA_000500225.2 Phytophthora pinifolia | reverse complement strand
GTCATGTGGCCGTAAATTTTGTCCAACCCGGTAAAACGATTTTTTGTATGACAGCCTACCTTCATAGTGAGAATTCCGCAAGTTTCTCCTCTACTTCTGTTTATCATGGGCTCCTGAGCTGAAACTCGCAGTAGAAAAAAAGCTATAAGGAAAAAACTGGGTGGCCGTATAATTTTGTCCAGGGGTGTATAGCTGGCCAAACGTTCTGGCTTTGTACCCTTGAATACCGCGTTTATGTCCGTAACGTTGCTCTAACGTTAATTTACGTAATATATTTCGCCCATCGTCTTGACCAGCTCGATTGTGCCTTACGTTGCACTAATATGTTGCAGTAAACGTTCACTTGGCTCCAGTATGTGGACCGAAAACCGCGTTTTTCTCAGCGGTCTCCTCCTCATAGCCAGAAAGCGTCACTAAGCTCGTCTCGTTTGGCCCTCCCCCCTCTGTCTGCCATGTCGGCCGAGCACGTGCCGTGGTCCGCGGCCATCCTGTGCTATATCCAGTATGCCATCCTCATCACCTTTGGCCACATCCGTGACCACGCGGGCAGCATCTTCGGCGGTTCTCGCTACTCGAACCACGCCAAGAAGGGCTACGCGCCGCTGCTCGTGGCCTTCGAGAACTTCTACACCAAGCGCATCTACCACCGTCTGCAGGACGTCTTCAACCGCCCCGTGGCGGGTTCCCCCGGTAGGTTTTGCTACCCCCATTGCTGTGCATATCCATGTGCTCATCCTCATTGGTCTTGGTCTTCATAGGCGCCCACATCGACCTGATCGAGCGCTACTCGGTGGACGAGAACAAGACGCTGCACAACAAGGACGGCTGCATCCAGCGCTGCCTTAACCTGGGCTCGTACAACTACCTGGGCTTCGCAGATGACTGGATGAACACGTGCAGCAAGGAGGTCTTCCCGGCCGTCAAGCAGTACGCGCTGGCCTCGACCGTTCCCCCCATGGAATTCGGCACCACGTCGGTGCACGTTGCACTGGAGAAAGCGGTGGCCAAGTTCATTGGCAAGGAGTCGGCCATCGTGTACAACATGGGCTACGCCACCAATGCCACGAGCATCCCGGCGCTCACGGACAAGGGCACGCTCATCCTGAGTGACGCACTGAACCACACGTCCATTGTCAACGGTGCGCGTGCGTCCGGAGCCAGTGTGGGTGTGTTCAGTCACAACGACCCCGAGCACTTGGAGAAGGTGCTGCGTACCAAGATCGCCGAGGGCCAGCCGCGCACCCACCGCCCGTGGAAGAAGATCATCGTCATGATTGAAGGGATCTACTCCATGGAGGGCGAGATCGTGCGTCTCCGCGAGATGGTGGACGTGACCAAGAAATACAAGGCCTACATCTACGTGGACGAGGCTCACAGCATCGGCGCGCTGGGCAAGACTGGCCGTGGTATCTGCGAGTACGCTGGAGTGGACCCGAGCGAGATTGATGTTCTCATGGGCACATTCTCCAAGAGCTTCGGTGGTATGGGCGGCTACATCGCAGCGTCGGAGGAGATCATCAGCTTCATCCGTAACTCGAGCGCCGGTGCCATCTACGCGACGAGTCTCTCGCCAGTGCTCGCTCAACAGATTCTGACGGCGCTAAACATCATCGCCGGCCTGGACGGCACAGACATCGGCCGCAAGAAACTGAACCAGCTGCGTGAGAACAGCAACTACTTCCGCCAGAAACTGATCGACATGGGCGTGATCACGCTTGGTGACTTCGATTCGCCTGTGATCCCGGTGATGCTGTACCACATGTCCAAGGTGGGCGAGTACTCTCGTCAGTGCCTGAAGCGCAACTTGGCAGTGGTGACGGTGGGGTTTCCAGCGACGCCTCTGCTGCTCGCTCGCGTTCGTTTCTGCATCTCGGCGGCTCACACGCGCGAGGATATGGATGAAGCGCTGAAAACGCTGGAGGAGGTCTCGGACTTGTGCAATATCCGCTTTGAAAAGAAGGCCCGCTCTTAGTTAAGAAGGCTCGAATCGTGCCGGATTCAATCGGTACCAGGAGACCGCGGTCTTGCGTTAAGCGCCTTTCAAGCTGCCAATTCTTCTCCCGGGATCCGTAAAGCGAAGCGATGACAAGTCAACTTTGTTTTTCTGGAAGTGAAAAGTACTACGTACAGTAGTATAAACTGAAAGGCGCGTAGAAATCTGAATTGGCTCTTGACTTCCTGTCGTTTCCAACTGGCAAATTGCAGGCATCATTGGCGATTGATGAAAAATCATACTACTTGTACTACTACATCGGATGAGTACGGAGCATAAATTGAGGTAGACTAAATCCATAAAAAAAAAGCTTTGTTTTTTGTGAGCAGCGAATTTGGAGGTGTAGTTAGCAGCACGAGACTTAACGGGATCAACGCCACTCACGGCCACCACCAAGGGACTCACTCATGGAGGTGCAAAACAGGTGCGGGGTGGATTCAGGATTCAATGCATGGGTTATCCACTGGCGTGGACTTAGTTCGCTTGCAGAGTGCTTGGCCTCACTATAATCATAGGATATCCACAACGCCTCCGTTGAAGCGTACCCCTTCCTCGATTTCTACCATGAGCATCCTGAACGTCATGAATGCGACCATGGGCCATGGTACCCGGCCATACTGCGTGGATTCTTGAAACGAGAGATCCCCGAGATGCTGGCCGTGAGTGGCCGAACGTGATGAAGACCGCGAACACGAATAATCCCTAAAGGCCTGGCCAAGTTGTTCATCCCGTGGGAAAGTTTTTACACTCGCTGCATGTACCACCGCATCCAAGATGCCCCGTGGCCGGAGCTACATCGACCTCGTCCGGCGGGTGTCGAATGATGGCAACAAGTCGTTCGTACGCTGGATGAGCCACCACGACGATTAAACCTGGGCTCATAACTACTACCTAGGCTTTGCAGATGACTGTATGAACACTTGCAGCCATGACGTTTTCCAAGCTGTAGACCAGTTTTCATTAGCTACGACGGTGCCACGGATGGAGTACACCGATTTCTCTCGCGAGTGCCTCAGGCGCGACTAGCGGTCGTGACCGTGACGTTTCCCGCGACTCCACTCGAGCACCTCAGCGGCGCACACAAACGTAGGACCTGCAGGCTCTCCAGGAAATGAGCGACATGTTCCGTATCCGCTGTGGCTGAAGGATTGCAACTCCAGCAGATACATTTTTTTTACTTACTATACTTGCTATTGGTGCAGTCATTCCGGTCGGCAGAGATTGCGCGAGCCGAGTTGAGTTGTCGATACGAAAAACATGTCCCAAAGGCTGTGGTTCGGTCTCATTCCGGAATTCATCGTCTTTCCCGTCAAGCCCGTTCCTTGGTCCGTCCACCTATCGCCATGGCCGCCGAGCACGTGCCATGGTTCCCCGCCATCATGTGCTTCCTCCAGTACTCGATTCTCATCACCTTCGGCCACCTGCGCGACATCGCAGCCAGACTGTCGGGCATCTCCCGCTACCGTTCGGAGGAGACACGACCCGGTCTGGCCAAGCTGCTTGTAGCCTTTGAGAGCTTTTACACGCGCCGCCTATATCACCGCGTGCAGGACGTCTTCAACCGCCCCGTGGCCGGTGCACCCGGAGCTCATATCGACCTGATAAAGCGAAAGTCCATGGACGGCAACAGGTCGTTCGTTCGTCTGGACGAACCTCCGCAACGCTGCCTAAACCTGGGCTCATACAACTACCTGGGCTTTGCAGATGACTGGATGAACACTTGCAGCAATGATGTTTTCAAAGCTGTGTCCCAGTTTTCATTGGCTACGACGGTGCCACCGATGGAGTTCGGCACGACACCGGTACACGTTGCATTGGAGAAAGCGGTGGCTAAGTTTATCGGCAAGGAATCGGCCATCGTGTACAACATGGGCTACGCTACGAATTCTACGAGTATCCCGGCCCTGATGGGCAAAGGAACACTTATTTTGAGTGATGCATTGAACCACACGTCCATTGTCAATGGTGCTCGTGCGTCAGGCGCTGGTGTGGGGGTGTTTAGACACAATGACCCCGAGCACCTAGAGCATGTGCTGCGAACTAAGATTACTGAAGGACAGCCGCGTACCCATCGTGACTGGAAGAAGATCACGGTGATGATCGAAGGCATTTATTCGATGGAGGGAGAGATCGTGCGTCTGCGGGAGATGGTCGATATCGCGAAGAAGTACAAGGCCTACATCTACGTGGATGAGGCTCATAGTATCGGAGCGTTAGGCAAAACCGGCCGTGGTATCTGCGAATACGCTGGAGTGGACCCAAACGAGATTGATATTCTCATGGGCACATTCTCCAAGAGCTTCGGTGGTATGGGCGGCTACATCGCAGCGTCGGAGGAGATCATCAGCTTCATCCGTAACTCGAGCGCCGGTGCCATCTACGCGACGAGTCTCTCGCCAGTGCTCGCTCAACAGATTCTGACGGCGCTAAACATCATCGCCGGCCTGGACGGCACAGACATCGGCCGCAAGAAACTGAACCAGCTGCGTGAGAACAGCAACTACTTCCGCCAGAAACTGATCGACATGGGCGTGATCACGCTTGGTGACTTCGATTCGCCTGTGATCCCGGTGATGCTGTACCACATGTCCAAGGTGGGCGAGTACTCTCGTCAGTGCCTGAAGCGCAACTTGGCAGTGGTGACGGTGGGGTTTCCAGCGACGCCTCTGCTGCTCGCTCGCGTTCGTTTCTGCATCTCGGCGGCCCAC
Organism: Phytophthora pinifolia; assembly: GCA_000500225.2. NCBI lineage: Eukaryota > Oomycota > Peronosporomycetes > Peronosporales > Peronosporaceae > Phytophthora > Phytophthora pinifolia. The sequence goes on along the minus strand of KV736198.1, from coordinate 11,097 downwards.
ACACGCGAGGATATGGATGAAGCGCTCAAGGCATTGAAGGAAGTGAGCGAAATCTGCCACGTTCGCTACAACAGCCACACATTTGGCTAAACGTTGCAGGTTTCTGAGCAACATTAGTGGCGCAGACACGGATAAATCGTTCAAAACACAAGTTTACCCCCCCCCATTGAAGCACAAGAAAGATTTTATCGAGAGAAAAATGAAGTTGTTTTCGCTTCTAGCAAGTGGCAACTCGATGTCTGCTCATTTTTCTCCTTCGTTGCAGTGCAACTGGAATGGGACTGTGCAACCAACCTGCACAGAATTTCTGAAATCTAACTACATTTGAGAGCAGCCCACTCATTAACTGCTGGGTTGTGGTGCTTGGTCCTCGCTCTCCGCGATGGGCTCCAACTTGACGGGGTCTGCGTCGTCTACCTCCATTTTTATTGGCGGCTCCGAAGATGGTGCAGGCTCATCAACGTGCTCCAGCTTGACTTCCTCTTTCGGGTCTTCAAGGAGGGTGTTGATCTCGGAAGGAAGGTCTAGCGGCTGGCCGTCCGGACCGGCAGTGAAGGCGAAGTCACGCAGCAGGACGCGCAGCTCTTTTTCTTCTTTTAGCAGCAAACCTAGCTGGGCCACGGGGAGCTTGTGGAGTAACAGCGGGAACGATGCAGGCTGGATGAGCGCCGAGCACTTGACAAAGCCCTTCCAAAGCGCATCCTCCATCTCCCACACCCTTCTATTCACGAGAATATCCAAGAGAGACGCCATGTCGCGCTGCAACGTCGGGTAGGCCGTGACGCTGAGAATGAGCGTGCGGAGCGACAGCTTTGAGATCTTCTCCTCCCGGACTAGCACGCGACACACGTGGAGAAGCACGTCGGACGGGAAAGCGTGGCGGTGCTCCACACAAAAGTTGATGGCGTTGATAACCTTCTTCTGCATAGTCGGCTCGCTCTTCAGATCCACGTGATGCAGTGCTACCAGCAAGTCAATAGGAGCTACCACCTGAGGAGGCATGGCTTCTAATAGCCGCGTAATGGCAACCGATAGTCGAGCTTGGGGCAGTGACAGCAACTGGGGCAATAACGGGAACAGGATCTCGCCACGGATGCTCGGCAGGACGGGAATGAGCACCGAGATCGAGTCGGGAATGTGTTCGTGGCTATGATACAGCTCCAAAATCTGTTGGACGAGCTCGTCCGTAGCCGACGAGCTTGATTCGTTCGGGCGTCCACGAAGAGACAAGATTTGAATGATGTGGCAAACCAGACCAAGCGCGTTCGGCTCATACCCATGCAGCTGAGCGACAACGTTCACGCTTCCGCGTTGCTTGAGATGCTTGATTAGCTTTTCGATGGCACGGAAAACCACTTGACGAACCGCCTCCGACGCATACGCATAGGTAGCTACCAAGTGCGTCAGCAATGACGGCTTTTTCGCACACAGTGCCAGATACAATTCCAATCGCCGCAGAATCTCCGGCTCGCTATCCAGGGGCTTTGCAAGCTCAGCTTCACGCTGAACTTCGTCTGCGTAGGCACGCAACTCGAGAGTGGTGTCCCTTTCAGCAAGCGCGATCTTTTTAACTTGGTCCTTAATCCAGTTGCCTTCGTTTTCTGGTACTGATTCAACAGGTTCTTCGATACTGGGCTTGTCACCATTCTCCTCCGCATTTGTGGCATCAGGCATGGCTTCGTCTCCGTCACTCACGCTGTTATCGCTGGGTTTTACGGGCTCTCGCAGCGAGTTAACCAGCTTGACCGCGAATTCTTCAATGTCGTTCTTGAGGACACTGATGCCATAAAGCTGGTTACCCACACACCGGATAGCAGAGTTGCGGTAGTGCTCATCTTCGTGACAAGTATACCGCAACAGAACTCGAAGGCACGGCGTCTGGCATGCTTTCCGCTCCTTGGTCAAGTCACGCAGCAAAGTGATGCCAAGTACGATTCCAGGCTTGTCGCTAAATAGCGACGTGATGATGCGAAGAAGCTCAACCGGGACACGTGGCAGCTGAGCCACCAGACTTCCGAACAGCTTCTTGTCCATCGACGAAGACATATCCATTTTCTTCTGCAGCGCATCAAAGAAATAATTGACGGATGCCCTGTAGATCTGAGCGTTATCAGTGCCAGCCATCAAGTCCTCTGTGATAGTTGCGCTCAATAGGGAAGCCGTCGCACGGATGTACTCCTGACAAAGCAAATTTGTTGCTAGCGTTGAGCGGACGGAATAATCGCCCAGCACGAAGTCCAAAATCTTCTGGTAGACAAACGGTAGCTTCGGTGACTCGTTTGACGTCTCCGACACTGGCTTACTGTTTTCGTCCGTGCTAAGAAGCCACGGGCTGGATGCAAGCCGGCAAACAACTCCTTCCCGCAGAGCTTCGTCACCTCGAATCTTTACACCATACTCGTTCTCCAACATCCGCACAAGAGCATCAATGGCCATTTCGTGGTGCCACGTTGTCGTCTCTGACTTTAGATGCACCTGAACCAAATTGTCCTCCGAGACGGACACAAGTGGCTCCGCAATTGTCGCAGCATTCTTCGATATCCAGTCGCTCACTTCTTCGACAACTGATTCATCAAAAATCGGTACAAGTGCCGGCTGCTCGTTGTTTTGAGCTTGCAACCTTGGGTCACGTCGACGTCGAGGATCCCGCATTCGCTTCGCGCTTTTCTCGATGGCTAGTGCTGAAGAAGGGGTGGCAAGTTTTGCCAGCAATGCCGACATGCGTGTCTTCAATGCGCTGGGAACAAGTTCCAAACTCAGGTTGGGCGGCGCAGGGGTCGGCATGTCGGACGCAAAGCTCTCCAGCACCAGGTTGGCCACGTCCACGGCCTGCATATTCACAATTCCATCGTGCGTCACCTTTTCTCGAGCCATCGGGGCTGCTGACGAGTTCGACAGGTTCACACGTCTGCGCTTGGCGTGGGCGTTGGCATTTTCCACTCGCTCGGTGATGGACTGCGCCGCTGTGCGTTTGCCAACCCTCGCTCGACGCAACGAAGCTTCGGTTGGCGCCGACGTATACCTTCTCCGTTGTTCCTTGCTCTTACTAATGGCGGCGAAAGCTCGTTGCGATGCACCCACAGCGATCAAAATGTCCGTCACCTCGTCCGCGAACGCCTGGGCAGCCGGATGGCTCAGCAACTTGACCAGGTTAGCCGTCAGGGTCTTCTGGATCACGGCATCTTCCGTCGCTACCGTCGTCGAGAGTGCGATGAGCCGCGGCAGAACGAGCGGCATGTGCTGCGGCCGCAGCGCCGCAACGAGCGACAGCGAGTTGACCGCCACACTCAGTTCACGTCTCTTGAGCGCCAACTTAACGTCCACAGCGCCGCCCATGCGCTGCAGCAAAAATACGCCAAACTCCTCCAGCTGTGTCTTCACTAGCACAGTCTGTCTCCCCTCGTTCAATCGGTCCAGACTGCATACGTTGGGCTGCACGTTGGACCGCATCGGGTCTCGGTACACAGACGCGTCCTGCGCCGTGCTGAAAAGCATCACCCCGCTCTCCAGCAGCTTCCAGGCGCGCAGCCACACGCCAGCGCTGCGGTTGCCGTCGCCCGCCTCGGGTGCGTGGATGACCAGGTCGGCCGCCGCCTCCATGCAGCGTAGCGTGGCGTCCCAGCAGCTCCTGGCCTCCGCGCTCTCGAGAGTCTCCGCGAGCAGCATCGTCTGGAAGCTAGCATGCAGACTGCCGAGCACCAACTGCAGCGCCAGCACCGCGTTCTTCTCGCTCGAGTAGCTTAGCAGCAGTACGGTACGACTGGCCTCGTAGAGCCCCTTTAACAGCGCCGCCGCAGCGTCCACAGCCTGGGGGGATGCTGTACTCGTCACATTGACTGCTGCAGCGGCCGCTTCCTGCCCCAGAAGCTGTAGGATAAGTGCCACAAGCGGCGCGTTCTGCAGCTGCGCCAACTGGCCGAACTGCGGCAGCGCGCCACGCAGCACGCGCCGCTCGGGGCCGGACGGGTCTCGATGCTGCACCAGCTCTTGCACGTGACGGAAGAGCTTCGGCTGATCTGCGTTGGGCGCCGTCTGGATCTGCTCCAGCAGCGCCGCCACCTCTCGCTCCGCGCCGTCCATGAGGTCGAGTGCGGGTTCCCTTTGCAATTGGCTCCGGGGCGGTTGGAGCAGGAGTGATGGTCGTCTGCTGCGTCCGACGGTAACTGTCAGATGATGCTATCATTACAGTACTCTATATTTGATGAAAGTAAGGTTGTTAAAGCGACAGTTGACTCTGCGGATTTCCCCTCGACGACACAGATACCATGGCCGGCGCGGAGGTGCTGGGCAACCAGCCGCTGGTGATCGACAATGGCAGCGGCCTCATGAAAGCTGGCTTCGCGGGCGGAGAGACTCCTCAGGTGGTGTTCCCGTCCTTCGTGGGGACCACCAAGCACACGCGCATGATGCCTGGAGGCGCCTACGAGGGAGGCGACGTGTTCGTGGGCAACCGCGTGCAGCACCACCGCGGGCTCTTCAAGATCCAGTACGCCATGGAGCATGGCGTCGTCACAGACTGGAGCAGCATGCACCGCGTGTGGCAGCACGTGTACTCCAAGGATATGCTCAACGTGCAGAGCGAGGACCACCCGGTACTGCTTACTGAGGCGCCGCTGAACCCCGTGGCCAACCGCCAGCGCGCGGGCGAGGTCTTCTTCGAGGCCTTCAACGTGCCGTCGCTCTTCGTGTCGCCTCAGGCCGTGCTTAGTCTCTACGCTTCTGGTCGCACCACGGGCGTCGTGCTGGACGTCGGCGACGGTGTGGCCCACGTCGTGCCCGTCTACGAGGGCTTCACGCTGCCGCACGCCATCACGCGCATGGACATCGCAGGGCGCGACGTCACGCGTCACCTGCAGCTTTTGCTGCGTCGAGCCGGCTACAACTTTCAGACGTCTGCCGAGCGAGAGGTGGTGCGCGAGATCAAGGAGAAGCTGTGCTACGTGGCCTTCAACCCCACCAAGGAAGAGCAGCTGGAGGCCGAAAAGTCGGCGCTCGCGGTCAAGGACATGCTCAGTGCCAAGCCCAAGAACACCACCACACCAGGAGACGACTCCTCAGCCTACTACCTGCCAGACGGCACGCTGCTCAACGTGAGTTTGGTGTTTATTTGCTTTCGCTGCGGATCTTTGAGTTGACCTTGATACCTTTTTGTCGTCGCAGATCGGACCTGAGAAGTTCCGTGCGCCTGAGGTGCTGTTCCGGCCTGAGATCATCGGCTCGGAGGCACGCGGTGTGCATGAGTGCCTGGTGCAGGCCATTATGAAGTCGGATATGGACCTGCGCAAAACGCTCTTCTCGCAGATTATCCTTTCGGGCGGCTCGACGCTCTTCCCGGGCTTCGGCGACCGTTTGCTGGCCGAGGTGCGCAAGAAAGCGCCCAAGGATATTAAGATTCGTATCTCGGCACCGCCCACGCGCATCTACTCGACGTGGATCGGCGGCTCCATTCTGGCGTCGCTTGCGACGTTCAAGAACATGTGGATCACCAAGAGCGAGTACGAGGAGTACGGCGCTTCCATCCTGCACCGCAAGAACTTGTAGGAGGTATCAGAGATGGAGGAGGGACGGCAAGCACAGAAGAACTGCCTGTCTGTCGGCACCCGCTGTGCTTCAATTCTAGTTGTTGTTTTGGTGTGGAGCAAGCGGAGCAACCGTCGACAGCTTTCAACTGGCGTAGAGAAAGCGAACAGGAGAAGGGATAAGCACGTGGTCATACAGATGAAGAAACATTAATGCGTGAGTGGCGACCAAAGCAATTGATGAAGGAGCTTAAGTTGGGTTTCTATTGTAGTTCCGACATGGATGATGTCACACGTTCATCGTCGCGTTCTATCGTGTTGCTACGACTACCAAGCAGCTTAGAAGGAGCCGTCGATCATTCCACGTTGCGCGGCACGGCGCTTCTCGTCCTGCTGTCTCCGCTGTACCACCACGAAAGAAGCGCCCCAGAACATGATACCCCACACGAGCCACACCACAGCGAACAGCAGCACGTTGCGAAGACCACTGTGGTCCTCCGAGCATCGTGGGTTCAGCTTCGCTTCACCGTCAATCTCGACGGTACCGCACAAGGGAGCCCACGCGTCCTTAATAGCGCCCAGAATGATCGGAGATGGCACGTCGCCGAGTACGTGGATGACCAGCGTGTTAGCTGCAACAGCCATGGACTGGCGCGACTTGGGGAAAAGCTCGAGCACAGCGATCGTCTCGGGTACCGACAGCGCGCACAAGCAGAAAAGACAAAGCGTGAGGAAGATCAGGCAAAGCATCTTGGTGCTGGCGAAAGCCACCATCACGAGTCCAAACACGACCGAGGCGAGCATGAAGTAGAACAGCGCCTTGACAGAGATCATGCAACGACGACCGATCTCGTTGGGTTTCTTCTTCGCCAGGTAATCGACCAGGATTCCCCCCACTGGCGTACCAATGGTGCCGGTGATGGCCACCAGTCCACCGAAGATGAGCGCTACGGTCGTCTCGCTCTCAAAGAGGCCCAGCCCGATGAAGATGGCGGGACTGAATGTGCTCAGCGCAGCCAGCGAGAACGTGTACGCGGCGTGTCCGAGAATGATGAGCATGAACGGCAAGCAGCTGAAGATGCCCCACCACTCCCCAAGGAACGAAGGCTTCGGCACGCGCAGGCGGCGGTCCTTCTCTTCCAGGTATGATGTTGAACTTGCCTTGTTCTCGTCGTCAGGCGTCTTGGGCAACGCCGACACGTCGCCCTCGTTTTGGTCGACCTTTTCTTCGGGGATGTCCTCGTTTTCCTTGATCGGGATCTGGTTCAGCTCGTCCGGCACGATCGTCAGACAGCAGACTACGAACCCAGCCATGATAATGCCCTCGAGATAGTAGGCGCCGGCCCAGCCGAACCCCGAGCTGGCAAAGATGGAGCCGTAGATGTAGCCGATCGCGGTGCCCACAGTGATGGACGCCAGGTAGATGCCCAGGTAGAGCGAGCGCTTGGCCGGGGGAGCAAAGCAGTTGATGAAGGGCGTAGCCGTACACTGGAACGAGGCCTCACCGACGCCGCTGATGAGGCGGCCGACGATGAGCACGTAGTAGCTGTCGGAGGCCTGCGCGGTACCACATATGATCATGGCCACGATCCAGACGGACATGCCCAGCGCAATGATGCGGAAGGGCCGGTGCGTCAGAGCGAAGTAGCCGAAGAGGATGGAGAAGATGGAGTAACTGGCGATGAAGGCCGAAGTCAGCAGCCCAAAGTACACCGACTGGCGCAGAACGCTCACGCCCAGCGTGTCCGTGATGAACTGGTTGAACTTATCGGGGGCGCCAGGGATGATACCGCGGTCGATGTAGTTGAGCAGGTTGATGCAGCACAGCAGCACGATGGCGCCCTGTTTGCCGAGCTTGTACGTGCCCATACTGGAAGAGGAGCTGGAGTTGTAGGAAGAGGAGGAGCTTAGCAGCGGCTGGGACAGCAGCGACGCGGTCTCGGATGCGTCTTCTTCGGAGTGCGCGGCGGAGGAGCTGTCAACCACGGACGGGCCGTAGACAGACACTTGGGGAGTGACCATGAGCGCGACGTCTTCGCCCAAGCAGTCGAGATGCGGAGCTCCCCGACCCCCGTGCGAACCTAAGGGACTTAGCTGATATCACTTGCTTTCAGTATGCTTCGGCCCGGTAGCTCTGTCGCTGGTCGAGCAGGTGTCATTGCACCGGGTGAAGAATGGGCGCCTTATGCTTAAGAACGCCTGATCGCAAATCCTGCAACGAGCTCCGCGCGCCCCGGACGTCTGCGCTCACCCATCGATCGAGCGGAGTCAATGGCTATAGATACGATACCGGTACTTGCCTCCGAGATGACGCCTCATAGATGCAGTTTTGTATCCAAGTGGAGATTTGAGAAAGTAGTAAGTTGCGTTACAATCATGTCAGTGATTAGAAATATCATTACTATGTATTTGCACTTTCAGTCACACGCACGCACTTAATAGAACCTCGCTAAACTGATTAGCTTAATTTCCTGACGCATCAGAGCGTGCACGATATCCCCTCTTCAGATGGGCATGCTCCTTGTATTGTGCCTTGCAAGTAAATTGCCGGGCGTTCTAGAGAACAGATCGATCCAGCTGTAAAATAAAATGAAGTCATAAATATGCGAATCCCCCACAAAATCGGGCATCCAGTGCAATGTCCGGACACAAATGTCCTTCAAACAGCAAAATGGTAGGAAGTCAGGCAGTTACAGTGGGACAACATCT
>KV736185.1:9294-31947 GCA_000500225.2 Phytophthora pinifolia | reverse complement strand
GAGATCATCGTGTCGGAGCGCGAGCGGCTCGACCTCATCCAGCAGGGCGACAACATGTTCCTCGAGGTGCACGAGCGGCTCGACGACGCCCTGAAGCAGCGGCAGCCTGGCGACAAGGAAAGGTGCGTGACGCTGCTCGCCCACTTCGCCGTCTACGGCTCGCTGGACGCCGTCACGGAGCTGTACCTGCACGACGACAAGAAGATGGTGCTCGACTTCTCCGCGTCGCGCGAGCTGGCCGTGCTCAAGCCCAGCACGGCGCAGCGCCCGCTGGACCGCACGAGTCTCCGGTGGTCGCTGTTCCACTCGCCCAGTCGCCTGCTGGCCACGGACCAGGACTTCTGCTACCTCGAGGTCATGAAGCCCTACGGCACGACCACCGGACGGCGCGGATGGGCGCGGTGCTCGCACTCGATCAAGCACGCGGCGTGCCCCGAGTTCAAGAGCGCGCAGGGGGTGGACATCCACCGCGCCGAGCTGTTTTACTGCGGCCTCTTCTTCGAGGAGACGGACGCGAGTGGCGTGCTCAAGGCCACGGCCTTCTACAACGTCAAGCACGACAAGACCCCGCCGGTGCTGCTGCCCATGGTGCTCAAGGCCCGCGCCAAGCGGAGCGTCGAGCTAGTCAACCATTACCTCAACGCGGCCGACATGATTCACAGATCCAAGAAGGTTTCGCTCACCAGAGCGCTGCAGCTTCAAGGCGAGCGACGCTGTGGCGCCTGCGCGAGCCAGTTGTCCAGGTGGAAAGCCAAGGACAAGTGCCGCACGTGTGGATCGGTACGTCGTGAAGGCTTGAGGAGGTTGGCAAGACGTCAAGACTGACGCTTTTGGTGCTGCAGTTCCTGTGCGATAAGTGCGACGACATCGTCACGAGAAACTACCGCGTGGACGGCGTCGCGCGCGGACAAGTCGTGTGCTTCTCGTGCGCGGACCGACGCGGCAAGAAGATCGTGCTGGAGACGGAGACGGGATACAGCGACCTGGCTTCCAGTGGCAACAGCGGCTCGGCTGTCAAGACGCCCAGTGTCTTGGAAGCCGACCAGGACGGAGGATTGCAAAGAGGCAGCGTTTCATCCGTCAAGAACGGCGCGGGATACCCGTCATGGTTTGACGAACAAGGCAAGCCGTCGCTTGTGCTGGAGCAGCCCGACCAGCAGCGACAGGGACAGATTCAGCGCCAACCAGCCCAGCAGAAGGCGGCCGCAGCCCGCAGCTCCGAGTGTACGTGGGTTGTGAACCTGGTTGTCTCTTGTCGCCGTCTCACATCTCGGTTGACTGCAGTTATCCCACACGAGACGTTCTACCTACCGACAGACAATGTAGAACAGCAGCGTCGACGCTGCATGACGCGTGTGTCGACCCGCAGGCCAGCAAAGGCAGCAGAAGAGGACTTTATCACGCGTCGCCGAAGTCGAACGACGGGGAATTCGAGACTGTCAAGCAGAGCGAAGCCAACGGGCCGTGCGCCTGCACGGCGGAAGGAATCACCGACCTGTATGGAGACCGAAGAAGCGCAGCAGCTTGACTCTACTCCGGTGGGTAGCGAGGTCGGCCTGAGCCTCGAGGATCTGAATTGGCGGATGCGGCGCAACACGACTAACTCTGTGCCGGTTCAACCGGAGTGGACAGAAGACCAAGGACGTCGAGCATCCGCGCGCTGCCACACCGTAGACGGAACGAGCAAGCACCAGCGACACCGACCGAGTGCGCCACCAATTTCTCCGACGCCTATCCGCTCGAAACCATCCTCGATCAGGTACTCCAAGACGAATCCGTGTGACTTGTCCTATCTGGCAAGCTTCAAGTAAACGACCAAGCAATGCAGAGGAGTGAGCACGGAAAAGGAGCCCCCGGAAGCCAACAATGTGCTTGTCGTATTAGTTGAGAAGAGCCTTCCTCGGTGCATGGTCAGTATTAGTGAACGAAGCCTGGTGTGTGAATGGTGTCAGATCTGGAGAACGTCCGAGTCTGGAGAGCAATGCGGACTCGACGGTCTGCGACGCCATCCGCGCTCAAGTGCACACGTGCCATGTTGGCGTATGCTCATCCGAAGACTTTGTTCCAGTGCACCAGGTGGCGCATGTTTTGATGCTCGACTCGACCATCAAGAAATATTGTAAAGTCAGTCAATTTGTCTGTTTTTCTTTCACAGAGCGCTTCTCACTCATCCTATGGTAAGGAATCTATGATCGCCATTGGCAAAATGCGACTCGATTGTGCAACACGACATCCTGGACAAATCTGTATTGAGAGTTTTTGTCGTCTTCTTGTACGGAATATATTTGCATGACAGCCTGCAGCTAGCGTGCAAGTTGCAGACTTGCAGTGCAACTAGCGTGGTGTCTGATAACCGATTCTTCTTACTTCAAACCAGCTCGTGTCCGTGCATCGCGTATCGCTAAGCAATCCAGGGTAAATCCTGGCCATGAATCGAATACAATGGGCGCTAACGCGTCAAAATACGGCTGATGGTTTCGATTGCAGATCCAGACCTGATCACGTCTTGTGTCGACAATAACACCTTCACACGAGTGCCAGCAATAACATACTTGGTCACTTTGGCTTGTAAGTCTTCCATCTTGTCCGTTGCCGACATCAGCTCAATTGCAACCGCTGGCACGCACGGCAAATATGCATTGTCTTTCTCTTCGTCCGATAGTCGACGCCACGTTCGCTCGTCAATATACGAGACGTCTGGAATGAACTGATAACGATAACTCTGCGCGCGACGCGAAGATGGTTTGTTGAATAGATATCCTTCGCGACACCCACCGATGCTTCCTCCGGCGTTTGGGTGCTGCACACGCCAGTTCTCGGCTTGCCGAATCGCTTCTCGTTGTTCCGCTCCCGACGCTTTTCGCGTCGCCAGCTCTTTCACAACAAGAAATGGGGAATCATACTCGAGCAAGAACCGCCTTTCTTCCACCTTATTCAAATCCAGTGGCGGTGCGATCCTGTACTTTCCTGGGGTTGCCGGAACGTGAGCTCCATCTGGTAGTACAATCGCTTCCATTGCAATTCTCGTCTCGAATACGACTGGTACACGCGACTGGTACAGTGAATTGGTACAGCCAAGTGGTACAGCACTGGTCCCATGGCAAGCTTCAAGTAAACAACCAAGCTATGCAGAGGAGTGAGCACGGGAAAGGAGTCAGGAATGTGCTCGTATTGAGCGTTCCTCGGTGCATCCTTTGACAAAACACTGGTCAGTATTAGTGAACGAAGCGAAGCTTGAATGCTGTGACTCATCAACCGCGATGGTAGGCAAAGCAACTAGACTGCTGGTGTGTGGAGTGTCAGATATGGAGAACGTCCGAGTCTGGAGAGCAATGTGGACTCGACGGTCTGCGACGCCATCCGCGCTCAAGTGCACACATGCCATGTTGGCGTATGCTCATCCGAAAGGCCTTGCTCCAGTGCACCAGGTGGCGCATTCGAGGTCGGAAGACACGAATCGCAGGCTTCCTTTCCACCTTGCGCAAGCCGGCGATCTGTCGGCGGAGATTTGTTGTCTTTCGTGCACATCTGAGGTCGATTCCCGGCGAAGGAGTTGCCAGGCTGCAATGGTCTGCAGTGATGCGCTCCTTGCTCGGCGTACGTTCCACGCCCCGATGCTCCATGCTTGAGCATTGCACACGTAGAAGCCGGATACCCCCGTTATGTCTTCACGACGCCACTGCAAAGACACCCATACACTTGAGAAAACGCCGAGCAGCACAACTCACCTCGAAGCTCGTCAACCCACGCAATTCCTGATCCGAGAGCTGGTCTGCGATCGGAGAAACTGTCCCCGAGCTTGCTCAGTGGGCCGTGAACATCAGTCATTCTTGAGTTCTCCAAACAACATCTTCGCCCACTCAAGACGTCATGTCCAGCAACTCAGGAAGCCCCGGACGGTGCGCATTTTGCGGCAAGGTATGCTTTGCTGCCTTCATTCCGTATGGTTCTGTCTAACCTCTTGGTTGAGCAGCACCTCACCAGCACCAGAACACTGATCGTGGCATGTGGTCCCCAATCAGCGGAAGGCAAAGGGACCTTTGCGAAGCTCAAGCCCCTGCGCTGGCGCTTTCTGACCAACAAAGACCCTCGTAGCAAATACATGTGCACTGCATGCGCGGACAAGCGGCAAGTAGCGTCTCACCAACCCGTGAGCCTCGATTCGCCGTGGCCCGAAGGCGCCAGAGACTCGACTGATGTTCAAAAGCCTTGCCAACGAGAAGAGCGGCTCAAGCTGGAGCATCTGGCCGAGCCGAATGACAAGGCGCGGCAGCAGCGAAGGAGTCGAACCCTGCAGCAGACAGCTCAAGTGCAGCCGGAGAAGCAGCCAGAGCCGACGAGTGAGGACAGGAGGCGGAGATCGAACGAAGCCCAGCAAGAAGCTGCTCGACGAAGCAGTGTGCTACACCCGTTTGCGAACCACCGCGCTTCGCGAGAGTCTGTCCTTCGGAATCGTCCAGTCAGCACAATCGACATCCGAACCCGAAGCTCGTCGACCTCGAAGCCACGCGCTGCTTCGATTGACAACCCCGTTCGCCCGGGCAAGGCCAGCTACGGACAGACCGAGCCTCGTCGATCCGAAAAGAAGGATACAAGGCAATCGCAAACGGGCCAGCGCTTGACTTCGACCGCCGACATCCTCGGCATGTCGCGGTCGCTCGAGTTGCCGCCCAACTACTTCGACAGGAGCTCTGCGTCGCCGACGTTTACTGCAATGAGCGAGCCAGAGCACGATCGGCTGGACCTAAAGCAGCTGGAGACACAATTGCCCCGAGTCAAGTCTCCGATGAAGGACGAAACGGAGGAAGAGCGAGACCGACGACGCAGCGCCTCGTACGCGCACATGCTCGTGCGGATGCGACGCCATTACGACGCCGTGCAGGTGAACGGAAACCACGCACACCCGGCCACGGCCCCGCCGCGGAGAGTTCGTGCCGATCGACGGGCCAAGTCCGTTGCGCACCGAATGGTCAAAGAGCATGCGGCTATTGAGAACCCTGCCACCTTTGTCATCGACCTGGACTACTTGCGTGCGTACAAGGACGCCCGGTAGGGCAGGTATTGACACAAATACAAGAATATGAACACGTCTTTCGTTTTGCGGCCAACTGTAGACAACGGTCCAGTGCTGACTCAAAAGTTATTCAAGTATACAGGTCATTCTAAATTTTGCAATATGAATTATCCCAATCAACGCAGCTATTAATACAGTATAGGTTAATAGGAGTGTACGACTTCATTACACCAGCGCTCAGACTACATGTAGTCGAGGAACCTCCATTGCGCTGGTCATCGTGCAGCGTTGCCTTGGCGTCATAACTCGTCATGACCCAGTTATTGCCATTACACACCCGCTGCAGTCGCCGGTATTAGCTCTCCACGTTCCCCCATTCCTGCACTGCAGTGCACCACGATGCGATGTCGTTTGCCTTTTGCATCAGTCGATCAGCGAGGTCGAGGCAGCGTTTGGAGTCGACATCCATTCAACAACAATCTCTATCCGCCGCCCAGCTGCTTTGGGGGCAGGACACGTAGTCCTCTGGTTTCAGGGGGGAGCAGAGCTTTGCCTCCCTCTCCTCTTCGCTTTTGCGACTTCGGCCACGCATTCCATTCCCCACTTCACTCGCTCGCGGGCACGAACGTCGCTCCTCTCCGCCAATGGTCAACTGCAAAGGCGTCGGGAGTTCCCGAAAGAGCCCCGTTGTGAACCAGGAGATCTGTCGCTACTGCCGCACGGTAGGTCAACGTTGTCACGGTATTGCTTTGGGTCCAGCCACTAACGACGGATGCAGCGAGTCTGCGAGGAATGCTTCCAGGCAGCTATAGCCACGAATTCCAAGTTCCAATCGGAGCCAGTAGTGCTGGCCCGACACCAGCACGTGTGCTTTGCGTGCACGCGGTTTCACCCGGAGGCCAAGGAGCTGCGATCTCCTCCGCGTCAGCGACGTCCGAGCCAATTGCCGCGGTGGCACTCGGCCCCGATTTCAGGAGGACCGCGGATCGACTCGCTTGCCAACCTGGCGAGAGACCGGCCTGGCAGCGCGAAACCGAGTGCAGGCTTCTTGACGGTCGACGATCCGCCACAAGTTTCAAGACAGGACTTGGACCTGTCGACGGGACAATTGCGTCGTCGTCGAAACAATTCCGCCATCGCCCCGACGTCGCGGTCCTGCGACTTCACGCGGCCAGCAAGGGGGTTGGCTGCGCGGCAGCTACTGCGAGCGAATGCCACGGACCTGCACGCTGTTAGAAGGCAGAGGAATGCCACGGATTTGCAGGCCGTGAGAAGGCATGAGCAACAAGCGCCGACGTCGTACTCGTGCGACTTTACAGGCCCGACGTTGACCGAGCCGAAGCCGCATCTGCTCAAATCCAAGTCGTGCGATCTGACGGGTAATACGAAGCCCATCTTCGACCTGTCGGACGAGCCCACGGAGTTGGAGCTCTCGACAGTGGATCTGCGGCTCCCCAAGTACAAGGTGGATGTACCGACGCCGACCAAGCGCGGCCGTCGGGCCTCAGCCGCTGACCCGATTACCAGCGCTCTCACGCCCATCTCGTACGAACATCTCGCTGCGATTGATGCGAAACTCTCGTCGGTGGAGCTGGAAATCAAACGTTACGACACTAAGAAGCAGCCGAGCTGCGTCTCAAGCGGAGGCAGTGACAACTCGTCGGCATCCACGAAACCCCACCTTTCCACGGTGGATCAACGTCCGCAGCCTCGACCGCGGCGATACACCACGACGGATACATTGGCTCAGAGAGCCAAGAGCTTAAAGCACGGGGCGCGAGAGCTTGGAGAGGAGGAAGAGGGGGAGCACTTTCAACGGAAAAAGAGCGTCGAGCCCGTCGACTTTCATCTGTCGACATTCGACTTGAAGCCGCGAAGACACACGACCGACGCCAAGCCTGAGTTAAACCACCAAGAGGCTGAGCATCTTCAGTCTAGAAGCAACAAGACGGACAAGAAGACGAAGGCGATGCCAGCTGCGCCGGAAGTAACGTCGCCCAAGTATTCCAAGGACGAACCGTGCGACCTGCGATACCTGGATCTGTACACGGTGTAGTAGAGCTGACCTGTATGTTGTGTATGAGTGCCTTGAAGTCAATGAATGGATGTATACTAATACTACGAGCTGCCTGTGCATGCCCGAGCCTGAATCACTCCACCTCCTGCTACACACCGACCCGCAGTTTCCTGGTGTGCCTTGCTTGACCAGCGAGTTACCTAACCAAGCTGTTGGGTCGATGGTTGTCCCCTGCTGGGAGACGCAATGCGATCATGACGGCGGCGACTTTGGACAATGAAGTCACCCAGCACCGTGGTGATGCAATGTAGATGATGTAGAGGCCGTGGCGCTCGATGTCAACGAACCAGTCGCTGGTGGCGGACCACACCCGTGCAAAGACTTGCACATCTTGTCTTCGTGGCGCTGCACTCGCTCCGGCGTTGCTATGTTCAATCATCGAAGCTCCCGCTCATTGTCACTTCGGAGCTCACGCGCACGGGTCACTTGCGAAAGTCTCCCGATTCAACATGATGCCGTCGACTCCGAAGCGCTCGGAGCCCATCAAGTTCGCGCCCGTGCAGCTCTACGACAACGAGCGCGAAGACCTCATCCGGCTCGCGCACGAGCAGTACAAGACGCTGTTCAAGAACGTCCGCTTCGCGCAGGCCAACGGCTTCACGACGCAGGTCAGCGCGTTCGCGCACACCACGCGCGCCACGGTTTGTGGGGAGACCAAGATCCACGCCAGCATTGCCGAGCTCGTCGACGTGTTACTGGGCGACCGCACCAACGCGGCCATCGGCTTCGCGCAGTCGCAGCAGATCTACCGGTTCCTGGCGCCGACGCCCGACCACCCGTTCCGCAGCTGCGGCATGCGGTGGTCGCTCTGGCACTCGCCGTCCAAGCTCATTCGCCAGCGAGACATCGTCTATCTGGAGTACATGGACACGTTCGTAGACGAGCGAGGGCGCCGCGGGTGGGCACGGATGACCCAGTCGCTCGAGCACCGCAGTTGTCCGCCGCTCATGGGGTCCCATAACATCGTGCGGGCGTTCCTGCACTGCTGCGGCACGGTGTACACGGAGACGGCCGACCCCAAGGTGCTGGAAGCCGTCACGTACTACGACGCCGACACGCAAGGAGTGCCCCCCTGGATGACCAAGATCGTGGCCAACCGCAAGGCCAAGAACCCGCACAACCTCGAGCACCTCATCCGTCTGGAGCAGGTCATGAAGGCCGGCATGGACCCGGACTCGAGCTTCCAGGGGAAGCACCTCAAGACCCACGTGTGCGCAGGCTGTAGTGCCATGCTGCCCAAGTGGGGGAGACACCGGAAGTGTCGAGACTGCAGCGAAGTAAGGAGTTCTAGTGGCATTGCTTTGGTGGTTTACCAGCTGACGTTGTTCTTGTTATTTGCCAGCTCATCTGCAAGAGCTGCAGCGACGTCGTGTACTGCGCGATTCAAGGGCGGAAGAAGCTCAACCGGATCTGCGTGCACTGCGTGGACGACTTCCTGGCGCGCACCACCCGGCAGCTGGAGCTCACGCTGCCGTCAAGTACCACTACGACGTCGTTCCAGTCGGACGACGACGTGAGCACACCGGGGAGCTTCAGCGGCCGGTTCATGTCGGTGGACAGTGCCACGGCGAGTACGACGGCCAGCACAACCCGTACGTCGTGCCTGCTTTCTGGTCTTTTTCATTGTGGAGGAGGCTCATGAGGCTTACAGCTGCCGACTTGTCCTTCAGATTCGAACAGAGAGGAGAGAAGACCGAGTTTCCTGACGAGTAGCTTCTCGAGCACGGCGGCGTCCGACAGCTCGCAGCAGCCAGCGATCGAGGACACTGTCAAGCAGGAGCTTGCCAGCATGCAGCCCACAAGTGACCGAGGCAAGATGACCCGCCACGCCACGTCGGAGGGCAACCCGACTGCCCTGGTGGACTTGTCGTATCTCAAAGACGTATAGTATAGCGCTGTCCGAGCGAAGGGAAGCTCTCGTAAATGTACATGAACCAGCTCTCTTTTGAAGCGTGTTCAGTAGGTGGAGGCGGTCGGTAGAAGCTGGGCACCTGTTCAAGTGGCTGGCAAGCAGCCGAAGGACGTAGAGTAGCTCGACCGCACTTGACTGCTGGGAAGCAAGAGAGCTGGACGCTGACGATACCTGGGTTAGTAATCTGGCAGACTTCTACAGCACTTGACATCGGCCCTTTCACTCCCGATCGCCGCCGCTGTCGGTGTCCGGCGGCGATGATGTCGGCACTGATCAGCTCAACGGTCTCCGATACTTTGGAGAAAAGCAGGCGAGGGACTCCACCGCCATCATCGTAAAGCGACTGAGAGCATTCACCCGACGTCCCCAACGAAATGTATCCGATGCCCGGGGCTCTGCGCTCCGTGGGGCATTACACTGTAGCCACGCAGGCGAGTAACGAATGAGGAGAGTTGGCCGCAGCAGTTCTGCAGCAGAAGTTCTGCTATCGAAAAGGTGGCGCCTTCTTCACTGATTTGAAAACAAGTGCTGCTTTCAGCAACGTCGAACGAGGTCTCCTTCATCAAAGCTTGTTGCTCAACGACCATCGAGCAAAGGAGCTTTCGACCCACAGCGTCGACGATCGGCGATGCAGATCGCGGCTCTGCTCGCGACGATTTCGCGTTCCCTCTCCGAGTCTGCGCACTCGTTTCGACGTTGGCCTCCCCAAGCACCGAAAGCCTCGATGCGCTCGAAGGCGGGGATCGGTCCCAACCACGGCCGCGCACGTGTCACCTTCGACCTCCGCTTGATCCCCGCGTGAACCTTTGGCAGAAACGCAGCCAGTTCGCAGCAACCGTGGCACGGGGGCAGCGGATCACCACGACGGCGAAGCCAACGAGCCACCGCTGTCTCGCTTCTGTCACTGCTGGCGGACCAACTGGTCCGGACTCGCCCTGTCTGGTGGCTCGAGATGGATCCGCAGGACACCTTCCACGCCGCAGTCTTGGTCTTTCGCAGCATGATGCAGCAGTACGCGTACTCGCGGTCGCCCGACCACCCGTACGCGCTCGAGATGCTGCCGCTGCCCAAGGACGAGCTGGACAACCTGCGTATGAACGCCCGTGCCGCCTATCAGCAGCTCTTCCCGGCCGTGCAGGCCGCCGTGCGGTTCGGCAGCGATGGCGAGGTGTTCAACGTCGCGCACCGCAGCGGCACCGGCAGCAAGTCAATGGCCATGTGGACGACCAGCGTGCTATTTGGCACACTCGAGGAGGTGGCGACGCTGTATCTGGACCAGGACGGACGCGTGCCCATGGTGCTGGACTCGGCCCGGTCTCGACGGCTCTACGAGCTAGAGAAGCCGACGGCCGACAGACCGCTGCACGGCGCCGCCATGCGGTGGTCGCTCTGGAAGCCGCCGTCCAAGCTCTCGGACGGCCGAGACGTGTGCTTCCTCGAGTATATGGACACGTTCGTGGACCGTGAGTCCGGCCGCCGCGTCTGGGCTCGCGGAATGCGCTCCATCAACCACTTATCCTGCCCGGCGTCGCAGCATCCGGAAGGCCCTATCCGGACGTACATGCGAGTGTCCGGCGTGATCTTCCGTGAGACCGACCGCCCCAACGTCCTGGAGCACGTCACGTTCGTCCACGTCGACGGCAAAGGGGTGCCCAACTGGGTCGTGCAGCAGGCCATCGCCGCCAACAAGAAGGCAGCCGAGAATCTCAACCAGATGCTCAAGATCATGCGCCAGCTCAAGCCGCAGCAAGGCCCGGGCTTGTCCACCTCCATCGGATCCAACGCGAGCGACAGCCGGGACTGCAGGGCCTGCGGAGACCGCGTGTCCAAGTGGACGATCGCCAAGCGCTGCCGCTTCTGCGACGCCATCTTGTGCAAGCGCTGCGTCGAGATCTGCTACCGCCGCGCCGACGCGAGCGGCAAGAACCACCGCATGTGTCTATCCTGCGCCATCTACACGGGCTCCGTCAGCTCCGCCAGCCGCAGCTTGAGCGGACTTGACTACACCAGGCCAAACCGATCGCAGACCCGCGTGCGCAACAAGACCGTCGTCAGCGAGCGCGGAAGGAAGCTGTCCGAGTCGACGCTCACTGGTACGTGCGGCACGTTTCATGCCCAGAAAACGTCTGCTATTCTCCGTTCTAACGCTTGCTTCTTGCATGTCAACAGCTCTGTCCAAGCAAACTAGTCTCCCCACCTACTCCATCCAGTCCAGTGTGTGCTCCGAAAGCGAGCGTCCGTCAATTTCCATGACGGATTCCGTTGGAAGTGGCTCTCGCGAAGACCCCGCCAGCGTCCGCGAGCGTCTCGAGAACCTGCAGCTGTACAGCCCGACCAGTAGAAGTATCAACAGCAGCACGCACGCCAACGGGGCCGAGTGGAAGCAGCGACCGCGCAGTGCGCGTGGATCGCGCGCACTCACGCTGGATCTCGAGGTCCAGCCACGTGCTGAGCCCATCGACTTATCGTATCTGACCGATCTGGTCACGCCTCGCGCTGGAGCTGCTCAGAGCGTCGATATTTAACAGCAAGTGCCAAGTACCAAGTATCAACCAACATGTCAACCACCGACAAACAAAAAGTGAACGCAAACGGAGACCAACGAGTGGTGGAAGTCGTCCACACTCCGAAAGAAGGGGCTTCGACCACTAGGCCAGAGCGTAGAATGAATGACATCAACATAGCAGATGAAGCCAAGTTGTCGAAATTTGGGAACTACCCGAAATTTGGGTAATCGGGACCTAAACCGTAGAGATCATTTCCCGAAAGGCTATGGAGGAAGAGCTGCAGCGACTCGAGTCCAACTACTCGGAGCTGCAGGTGCACCGAGAGACGCTCAAGAAGCAATTGGCGTTCACGAACGAGCAGCTGGAAAAAGTACAAGCGGCGGTGAGGGAGGCCGAGGCCTTGCTGACCGAGCAGTCTCCTCAAGTCAAGCCAAACACAGTTCAGTGAGTATGAGAAGAAGAGAACCACACGACAACTTCATCAACACTTCAGGTGATGCCACACCTCCAAACATTTCAAGCTGTTAGGATACGAATGAACGCGACGTGGACATCGGCCACAGCAGAAGTCACATTATACAACACCAAAAAAAAAGCAAGAAAGCAAAAAAATAAAACGAAAAAACAGAAACTCTTCATCAGCATTTCCCACCCAAAAATGCCGTTTGCTCGCTCGCTGCTCCTTCGTCTCTTGCTCGCCGCCTGCACCCTCCACACCGCGATTCCACCTCTGGCAATGCCCTTGTCACCTCTTATCTCTCCTGGGTGTGGAGACCCCGCCCCTGCTTCCGACTGCTTGTTCTGCCTCCTCCTCCCAATTTCTTCCACCTCACACTCTTCATCTGCCGCTCACATTGAGCCTGCCATAGCAGTGCCATTGGCAACGTCCGACCCCATAGGCGTGTACGACGCATTAGAAGCCGGAGGAATATTCTGCGCCGGAAAACAGAAGTGCACAACACAACATGGTCAATCTCGGTAATAATGAACGGCACCTGAAAGAGAATGCATAGTAACTATCACAGCAATAGCACTGCTTGTACCTGGTACGCACGTTGAGAAGCGAAGCGGCGGTTCATAGCGTCAACGTCGTCAGGCCGCGTGAAATCACGCTGCTGCTCCTGCTGCTGGCGTTGGTGGTGACCATAGTTTCCGTGGTGACTCTGCTGACCTCCCAACGCCTGCTGCGGCTGTTGCTGCTGCTGCTGGAATCCGGCCTGAGCCTGGCTGCCCTGCTGAGCATACTGCTGTCCGTAGGCACCGTAATTGTAAGCGCTCTGCTGGTATTGCGGGTAGCCGTACGCGGCATTGTAGCCATAGTAGTTCTGAGAGGAATAATGGAGTTCACAATGTCAGAACAGCAGAGCACACACACACGCACATCGCCCAAATGTACCTGATATCCGGCCGGGTACTGGCCATATTGCTGAGGGTAGAAGCTGGAGTGGCTGGCCGCACGTGCTGCCGCAGATCGGCCCCACGCACAGCGGACCTTGACGCCGCTAATGACCGTGCCGTTCATCTGCGAAATGGCCACCTCCGCGGCCTCCTTGCTCGTGTACTGCACAAACCCGCAGCCGCGTCCAGGCGGGACTTTCACGGACACAATTTCTCCGAGCGCACCGAAACGAGCGCGCAGCTCGTCCTCCGTCGTGGACGGGTCGAGTCCGCCGACAAACACCGTCGTGTTGGAGCCCTCTTCCTCTGCGGCGCCAAAGACCTGCTGCCGGGCCTTGTTGCGCTCCGTGGCCACACTGACGCGCATGGGGCGCGACGAGCAGTAGACGCCGTTCATGGTCTGCAGCGCCTGGTCCGCCTCCTCCTTGCTGCCGAAACGCACGAATCCAAAGCCCTTGGACATGCGCGTGACGGGGTCCATGACCACCTTGGCGCCTCGCACACTCGTGAAGCGCGCGTTGAACGTCGACAGCAGCAGCTCGTCCGTCACGTCGGGCGCCAGGTCCCCCACGAAGATTGAGTGGTCGTCCGACGTCTCAATACGGCGGCCGCCAGCGCCCCAATTCATCCGGAAGCGGTGCAGCGTGTTCGCTAGTCGTCAGCATAATAAATCAACACATAATCAGATTGGTTCTTTTCGTAAATAAGTAACTAATCCCACCGCAAATGAGAAATAAAACAATAGAGCCGTACGGATGAGCTGGCCGTTGAACGTCTCCAGCACTTGTTGCGCCCCCATCTGCGAGGGGAACTCCAGGAAGCCGTAGCCCGCCGGGTAGCCCGACACCTTGTCGCGGATCAACTTGATCACGGGCTGCTCAGCTGTCACAAAATAATAAATAAAACGAAAATAAGAGCGTGGTAAGTCAGTTAGGGTAGTTCAAGGTGAAGAGCAGCTTGGAACACAGGACGCAACGCACGGGCCGTGGCGAAGAGCGAGGCGATGAAGGCTTCGTCCCAGTGCATCTGGATGTCGCCCATCCACAGCGTCTTGCACTCGGTCTCCATTGCGGTCAACAGCGACAAGCGAAGGTCGCAGGCAAGTCGAGGCTTCCTCCCCCGTTTCGGTCGGGTTGTGGTTGTGTTTCTATTCCCTTCGTGGCCCCCTTTCTCGCTCGACGTGACAACCGGCACTAAACACTTTACCGACAGTACAAAACGCGTCACCGATTCGTGTTGTGTGTAGCCATACACGCCTAAAAGTAGCTTGCAAGTTGAACAAGCTGTTACATGTAGCGATGGTGGTGCCATTCTTGGAGGAGCCATGATCGGAGCCACGCCCATGGGCTACAGCAGCAACGAGATCATGACGCTGCGCTCGTCCATGGCGCGCCGCAGCTCGCTGGGCGTGCCCGTGTCCACGCTCATCTTCCCACGCTCGGCAGCCGACCGCAGCGAGGCCAACAAGCTCGCCAAGGCCATGGAGGACAAGTTCGGCTTCCACTACGTGACCAACGCCTTCACGCTTGAGCCGCTGGTGGAGCTCGACTTCCAGGCCTTCTACTCGGAGACCAACCTGGCGCCGGCGCTCTACGCCAGCCTCGTGTGCTGGCTGCTCTGGATCGCGCTCAGCACGTCCGACTGGGTCGGCTTTTACGACGACGACCCGGACGTGCGCGCCGTCTCGGGGTTGCGGCTCTGGGTCTCTAACTTCGTCTTTATCCCCGTGCCCGTGCTGGTGGCGTGCTGTCGCTCACGCCACTTTGTGGGCCACGAGCAGACCTTGTTGTGTCTCATTGCGTACTGCTTCGCCGCCGGCATCTTGGGCCACGGGCTTATCAAAGCGGACGACTATACGCGCTTTTTTCTCAAGGACCTCAACTCGCTCTTCTCGCTCGCTTTCCACGATGAACCACTTGGGACCGAGGGCTGGCAGGCTTCCGACGGTTCAAGCTCTGTCGGGGACGGAACCACGCCACGCAATGTCTCTATGGTTTTGTTGGACGGGTCGACCCATTGGTGGGTCTACAAGAACCTCGAGGCTTCGGGCCGAGACCTCATTTTGGCCTACGTCAACCGCGGTAAGTTTTGGATTGTCCCTCTCGCGTTGACCAACTCGGTCTTAAAACTCAGACTAATGTTGCAATGGCACGCAGTGGCGATTCCGATGGCACACCTCAATATGAACCTGCTGCGACCGCTGCTCGTGCTGCTTGTGTCGCCGCTCTTCAAGCTGGACGCATTCCACTACTTGCTTCTAGCATTCACAGTCAACTTGGAGTTCTGTGTCCTCGTGGCGATCCAATACCCGGCGTCTCGCTCGACCATCCTCGTGATCAACAAGTTCTTGCTCATCTTCATCCTCGTCACCGTTTCGGCCGTATTGGTTGTTCGAGTGCGCCAAACCGACCGCTTTCTCCGACTCAATTTCCTTCACGCCAAGATCGTCGAGGAGCGTGGGCGTGCCTCGCACCTGCAGAAGGAGATCATTCTCAACGAGAATAAGAGTCTCAAGAAAATGCTCGAGGAGCGAGTCGGTGGCCATGGCGACGGAAGTCCGCCATTGGACTTTGACTCGCCCATGGCCAAGGTGCTGCTGGACCTGAAGGCCTTGCAACGCGCCGCTGACCTCTCACCAGAACTTCGTGAAAATCTCGACGGGATCGTAACGCTGCTCATGAGAAAAGGCCATAACCTCTTTGCACCAGACATTCATGAGCAGCTCAAAGCGAAACGCGACGGCGACATGGATGGTGACATCAAGTCTTGGGCCACCACAGTTCTTGCCAACAAGTCGTACACCCGCAACCGTCGAGCGTCCGCCGTGTTTCCGACTACCAGTAGCGCCGAAAACTCGGGTAGCGGCAACCGCGGAAGTCGGGCTGCAGCCAAAGATTCCGAGAGGAGCATGACAGCAGCTTCCGTTAACTCGAGCGTCTCAATGGGTTCTACCGCTGCCCGTGCCATCGAAACGCGACTGCACCCCGAAGTCACTGCACCGACCGATGAAGTCCTCAACGCTGTGGGGGAGCTGATGGAGCGCGATGGCTGGAGTGTTGACACGTTCGAGTACGTCTGGCCTCTTTCCACTTTTGTTTGTTTGGCTTACTCACGTTCTCGTACTGCAACAGAGTTGCCAAGCTGACGAACAACAAGCCCATCTCGTTCATCACGTACATCGCCTTCGAGCAGCACAATCTCTTCGAGTTGTGCTCGGTAAATAAGGGCACGCTCGCCAACTTTCTTCACTTCCTGGACATCGGGTACCACCGGAACCCATACGTAAGTGTCCTGGTGGTATTTTCTGCTAGCAAGACGGGCAACTTGATAATTAACCGACACTTCTTCCACAGCACAACAATTGCCACGCTGCTGACGTCGTCAGCTCGGTTGAGTATTTGATCTCGGTCATGGACAACGGGTACTTGCAGGACTTGCTCACGTATCAAGAGGTCTTCGCGGCGATCGTTGCTGCCGCGATTCACGATTTCCGGCATCCGGGCAAGAACAACAACTTCATGATCAAAAGCGGGAGCGACTTGGCCATCGAATTCAGCGACTCGTCCGTACTCGAGCACATGCACTTAGCCGAAGCTTTCTTCCTGGTCAAGGATCCGCTCTTCAACATCTTCGTTGGCCTGTCACCTGGGCAGTACACCGAAGTGCGCAAGGCCATCGTGGAAATGGTGCTCTCAACCGACCTTACGGTCCATCTGCAGCTTGTGGGAAGCCTCAAGACTGCGCTCATCTCGCAAGAAGACGCCGAGGTGGAGCATTCCCCCATGCTGCTCATGAAAATCGTCATCAAGTGCGCCGATCTTGGCCACTCGTCCAAGGCGCTCAAGCTTCACGCCCGCTGGTCGGACCTCATCATCGAAGAGTTCTTCTTGCAAGGAGACGACGAGCACACGCTGGGCATGGACATCTCTCCTTTCATGAACCGCAACAGCGAGAACAGCGCGCGCAACCAGGTGGGCTTCTTCGAGTTCATTGTGCTACCCTTCTTCGAAGTCGTCGCGGAAGCTGTGTTCCGTCCCGAGTTCAAGACCATCCTGGACCAGGCCCACCAAAACTACAAATTGTGGAAGAAGGCCGACAACATGCAGATCAACTCGATCAAAGACATTCTGGACCAGGTGCTGGAGCCCGAAGCGGCCAAGATCGCAGCAGCTAAAGCCTCGGGCGGCCACTAACTCCTCCTACACTCGTCCGTAGGGCGACGTGCTCACACCCGAGTGCTTGGGATGTTTCCTCCCAAGCCAGAACTTGGTGCGGTCTCCGTTGCTCTCCAGCAGCGCGAACAGCAGGTACAGGCACGACACGATGTGGCCCAGACACAGCAGTGCCAGCACCGTCCATGGCCCGTAGCGGGCGCCTCGAAGCCATTGCGTCGAGTCTCCAGATCCCAAACTCCTCTCCCTCGAGTAGATCCAGACGCCAACGAGCACGAGGCCCACAAGCTGGTTGAGCAGCGACGCGTTGGGCGGCAGAATGAGAGTTCCCTCGTAGAACCGCGTCGATGCCAGTACGGGGAGCAGCGCGAAGGCGTCGGGCACTGGGTCGAACACGGCCGCCAAGTCCACCAGGAGCAGCAGAACCAGCGCCCCGCAGGCCGCGAACCACGAGAAGCGGGCGACGCTGCCTTTGGTTGATGCGTTGCCTACGTCGGGCGGGTCGAACACCGAGCGCCGAGGCGCCGAGACGGCCTGGGCCGCACCCAGCAGGTCGTCGTCGCTGTCACTGTCACTCGCCGCGCGGATGATCATGGATGAGATCTGAATCTAGCTATTCGCACTAAGTACGAATTGAATTGATGGTGTTGGTGATGGTCATGTGCGTGGAGAATAGCGGCGTCGGCAAGTGGAGGTTAAGGAGATGATTGCTAGGATTGCTGGTACAATGTAGACTGCTTGCCAAGTTGAAGCTGCTTAACTGTTTGACATCGGGACCTCGACTTGTGAATCCCATCCAGCCCGCTGATGTGCAGCACCGCTCGGTGATGAAAGTCGCCGATATTGCGTTCTCAGCTAGCGTTGGCGCTGCGCATTTCTTCTCCTCGCAGCGCTGTACTGGCCGTCACCGGAATGCCCTGGCGAATGTTCTCTCTTTCTCTGCGAAGTGGACGGCCATCATACCTCCAGCGGGAGGTTCCTGCTGTTGCTGGACCAACTTCAAGTGCTACGCCCGGCTAAACCCAGGTCTTGTCGACATTGCCATGCCCACCGAGCTCAGTATCGCCAGCATTGCAGCCATTGCCAGTAAGCAGCTACCCAGCGTCGCCCGAAGATCGCTCGTCATTCTCAGCATTGAAACGCAACGTCCACGCACTTACAGTACCGAACAGTTGTCAGTCGGTGGTCCAGCTACCCGCGTCCGGTGGCGTTAGCAAAACACCTTGAAGTTGCATCAGATGGTATTCCGCATTTTGCGTCACCGTGCCCAAGTCGATCCAAGAAGCCCGCGACCATCACTCTCGCTATGCTGCGCAGCTTGTCGCGCGTGCAGCGCTTCTCAGCGCCACGTCTGGGGCTCTCAGTCCGCCGCGAGGTGGCCAGCTATAGCGAGCAGTACCGCCGCAGCCTCGCGCAGCCCGAGGAGTTCTGGGCCGAGGCGGCGCAGGACATCGAATGGTTCAAGCCCTGGTCCAAGGTGCTCGACACGTACGTAGCCGCTCTATGGGGGGATCTGACGCTCTTGACTGACCTTTGCCCTCTCTGGTGCTGCAGCTCGAGGGGCCCGTCGTCTCGCTGGTTCCTGGGCGGTGAAATGAATACGTGCTACAACACGCTGGACGTGCACGTGAACGCCGGGCGGGGCGACGTCGTGGCTTTCCACTACGACAGCCCACTGACCGGCACCAGGACCACCATCACGTACAGCCAGCTGCTGAAAGAAGGTCGGTCTTCGGGTTCTACTTGATATTTCCAAGGAAGAGGGTGTTCTCATGTTGCTCTCGCCGTTGTTGTAGTGTCCGCCTTTGCCGGTGGGTTGCAGAAGCTCGGGGTGAAGAAGGGCGACCGTGTGGTCATCTACATGCCCGCGGTGTTGGAGACGACGGTGGCTATGCTCGCGTGCGCACGACTCGGAGCCGTGCACTCGGTGGTGTTCGGCGGCTTCGCCACGCAGGAGCTAGCTGCACGCATCGAGGATGCTACGCCCAAGCTAATCATCTCGGCCAGCTGCGGCGTCGAGCCCAAGGGCATCATCGACTACGGCCCGCTTCTCAACGGTGCGCTCGAGCGCTCGGCCTGGAAGCCGAGCACTGTGGTCATGATGCAGCGAGATCTTTGCCCGTTTCCCATGAAGAAGGGACGCGACGTCGACTGGAATGACGTGATGACCATGGGATCTCCTGTGGATGCCGTGCCTGTACTGGCGACGGATCCGCTCTATATCTTGTATACGTCGGGCACGACGGGGCGTCCGAAGGGAGTGGTGCGAGACAACGGCGGCCACGCGGTGGCTCTCAAGTGGGCCATGCGCAACGTATTTGACATCTCACCGGACGATACCTTCTTCGCGGCGTCGGATATGGGCTGGACGGTCGGCCACTCGATTGTTGTCTACGGACCGCTGGTACATGGATGCACGGTACGATTTGGTGAGCGATTGCATGGCGTTTGACGATGTTTGCTGACTTGTTTTCGTTCACAGTCGGTTTTGTATGCAGGAAAACCTGTTGGAACGCCTGATGCTGGTGCATACTGGCGTCTGATCACGGAGTATGGAATCAAGTCGATGTTTACCGCCCCTACTGCGTTGCGGGCGATCCGCAAGGAAGATCCCCATGCTCTGCTCCTGAAGGCGAAGAAAGACGAGATCCGGAAGACCCTAGAGTAAGTGTTGGCGAGCGTTAGCTTTCTTTGCTTATCAGGGTACCGTGCTAACTAACATATTCGTGCTTTCCACAGAACTGTGTTCGTTGCTGGAGAGCGGGGCGATCCCAAGACGTTCAATTTCTTCTCGGAGGAGCTTGGAGTACCTTTTATCGACCACTGGTACGTCTTCTCCCGAATACCGACCGAGTCACCCTCCGTGGCTAAAGTGTGTTGGTTGCAATGCACAGGTGGCAAACGGAGACGGGATGGCCCATCACAGCGCCGTGCCTTGGCTTGCAGAATGACGATGGGACGGAAGACGGCCACCCCAAGATTAAGGTGGGCTCGGTGGCTCGCCCGGTCCCTGGATGGGATGTCCAGCTTTTGACGGCTGATAACGCCGATCATGACGAGCACCATGGACACAACCATGAGAATGAGGAGCAAGATGCAGAGCTGGTGGTGAAGCTGCCGCTTCCTCCGGGTACGATTTATCCGTTTGCTGTGTGCCTTTCGAGCTTAGGTCTGACGTGTCTCCTCTCCTTCCTCGTTCAGGCGCTATGACCACGCTGCACAACAACCCGGACGACTTTTACGCCAAATATTTCAAGCGGTTCCCAGGCTACTACCACACCGGCGATACTGGACACATTGACGAGGAAGGCTTCGTCTACGTAAGTTGCTGCACTAACTAACTCGACTATATCTGTGCTAACTTCATGACCAGGTGATGTCACGAACGGATGACGTTATCAACGTTGCTGGACACCGCATCACCACGGGATCTATCGAGGAGGTCATTATTGTGATCCCCGAAGTCGTGGAATGTGCGGTGGTACGTGTCAATTACTGTGATGCCCACAGCTGCGGTGATAGCGATCTAACGTTATTGCTTGGCGCGTGCAGTTTGGTGTTTCCGATGCGCTCAAGGGACACGTCCCGCTGGCGCTCTTGGTCATCGAAAAGGAGATCGATCGTCCGAAGGAAGAGGTAACGCTAACTTGTGCACATTCATCATGTTGCTTTCCCCGACAGGAGTAAATTGTCTTCGATTTCTGTCGACTTCAGATCATCGACCAAGTGGTGCGCGACGTGCGTGAGCAAATGGGCAGCTTCGTGTGCCTGAAGGACGTCGGTCTGGTGGATGCGCTGCCGAAGACGCGCTCTGGCAAGGTCATGCGCGCCACGATCCAAGCTGTCGCCGACTCGACCCCGTTCCGTGTGCCGGCCACCATCGAAAATGTCAATGTGCTCGACGACATCAGGTCGGTACTCCAGGATCTCGGCTACGCCAAGAATAAGTCGGTTGTCGTGGGCAAGTAAGGTCGGTATGTATTGTAGTGTACAGCGGGCGGTGGCGGATGGATGTGACAGGCCTTTTTATCATCGAAGGGTGCCTGCGCTTGTAGGCTAGGCTCACAACCATTCTTGGCAACTTCGGATTTACACAAGTTTTCATCGCTGTAGTATTTGCCATGACGATGCCGGACGCCGTGTTCGTCGTGTTCCTCGTGTTCCTTGGAAGACCTGCCAACGTTCCTCAATATGAACGCCAAATATTTTGAGTGATATCAACGTAGGAGAAGTTCCTGAACATGAGAAATTTCGTCAACAGACAACGGAAGACCGAGGATGCCGCCACAGAGCAAGCAACGAGAGCAGTGGCGAACAAGGCGAAAATGTTCTCAAAGCAGATGCGGTATGCATTGCGATCAAGTCGCACTATGGACGTCAAACATCAGCCGAATGAGCACTACTGGAACGAGAGCTACCCGAAAACTCATCCTCATCTTTGACGTCCAATTCTGCCGGAACGGACACCACATTTCCCTTCGCGGCGATCGACTTGAATCTGTTGACTTCATCATCACTGAAAATGTCATGCGGAAGGATGATGTACGACTTTCCTTTGCTTGTTGTGGGGACTTTGCCGTCGTGGATACGAAGCGTTGTACGTTTGTTGAGATCCTTGAGTGCCTTCCATTCATTCTTGGTAAAGTAATCCGGCAACGCGATCGCCGTCAATGGTGTGCGCTTCTTCATGCGGAACGCCCACGAACCGTTATCAACGGCGTGAAAAACATCGCCAATTGTCGGGACTGTATAGTAGAAGTCGAAATCGTAGCAGACGGACAATTCCCGTGCCAGCGCATCCAAGAATTTTCGGCATGAAAATTCGGTGCTCATTCCCTTATATCGGAGCTGCTTCTTGATTGACGCTGGTGGAGGTTGAGTCGGGAGCTCCACCAACACGTGAATCGTTTCTTCTCCGAGCTGGAAATCCCCAAACAACTCCTTCTTCTTGAGCTTCCACGACGGCCGCATTTCCTTGTACTCCTTGTCGATCTCGCCTCGCAAGAAGTCTTTGACATTGCCGTCGTCCTTCAGCCACGCGCCGTCCTTCCGCGCCAAGTACAGCGTCACGAGTCGTGGCGGAACAGCGTGCTGCTCGGTGCTCACGATGCCAGCAATGACCTCCTGCAGCGCGCTCACTTTCGCATCACGTGCGATCTTCACGGGAAACACAGCTCCTTCGCCATACACCGCGCACTCCAGCTCCACCTCGACCGGCCGCTCGGTCATGTTGCGCCTCTCCAGAAAGTTCGAGACGAGAATTTCACCCACTTTCGCCCAAGTCATTTCTCAATTCATACCAGCACCCTATATGAGACTGCGCAAAACAAAAGAATTCTAGTTAACCATTCGTTGAAGTGCCAGCTGGGCACACCGTGGCAAAGAGGAGATTGTCGGCTATCCGTTGACACCAACACCAGCAAATTTCATTCAGCCGTTCTCGAGCAATGGCGGCTCAAAAATGTCGTCTTCCGCTATGAGAAGCAAACACAGTTTTTTTTTAAGAAAGTGACTTCTGCCACCAACGAAAAATACATAGCCGGGACGGCATGCTGCCGTAATAGTTTTAGCCC